>OY751317.1:12269810-12384138 GCA_963564615.1 Rhorus exstirpatorius | reverse complement strand
GCGATGTGCAGCGCAGCGCAGTGAATCGGTGCAGTGAAGTGCTCGGAATTTTTTGTTTATAATTTTTTTGAATCGCGCTTGTCGATATGAAAAAAGTGAATAAAAAATCGTCAAATAGAATTAACCAAAATTCGTGCACGTATGGCTTCATAACGAAATGATACGAGAGTTTCATGTAGAAAAAAATGAAAAATAGTGGTTAAAAAATTTAGCTCGGGCTCATTTTCAACCTCTGTTCATTCAGAGTGACATATAATCTCCACGTTTTGAGGTATATATAGAGAATCAATGAAGTTTTGCAATTAAATGAAGGTTTTTTGGGGGTCCAGGTCTCCATTATTAACGCAGTGTTCTACCCTACGTGTGTTCGATAGGAAAAAATTACGTAGAAGTGCTCACTACACAGTAGTGTAACAAGGAAAGTTCTAACCCAAGATCCCTACCCCGACATTACCGACATTTTTAGCTCAGACGTGAACCACTTAGCCGAGACACATCCCAGGGAGGGCTATCTCGATGAGCCGGAATGCACGAGCAGATCGAAGGGGGGGGGGTCACTAACAACTGGAGGGCACCTAATCTCTTATGGGTCGAGACATTGGGGGAGGGGGGGGGGGGCTAGCTTTGAGGGTGGTATTGAAATGCCGCTATCTCTGGCAGCGGCGGGGCGCCTTATTTTTCATGGCGACATTTGATTGATGATTATCAGTTAGACTGGCGTCTCTGTAGGGCGGGGTGGGGGCTAGTTTTGAGGGTGGTATTAGAATGCAGCTATTCTGTATTTCTGACAGCTGCAGTGCAGCTTGTCTTGGCATTGGAATGTTATTATCTCTAACAAGTAAATAGCGGCCGGAGCGTTAGACCTTTCAACCACACACGACGCTAGCCTCCCGGGCCAGTGCGTCTGTTTGTCGCAACCTTATCGCGGGTCATAAATCATATCTGGTCGTGTGCCAAGGGTTAGACCGCAGTCTGGAAAAGACCAACATGGGGTCATAAAATCTTAGAGGCGCCTATGATCCGGCTGGTCCTCGGCACCCGAAGGAAAATATCCCTAACAGGTATTCTTTGACGAATTTATATAAGCGTTTCCCTATTGCACTGACTGGTGCGTGAGCAGATGTAGCGCAGGGTGTGCTGCGGCAGATCTTTTTCAAACTGCGATGGAATTGGGACGAAGAGGATATTGAAAATATGGAAAAGCACGTTCGATTCGATACTCGAGCTCAAATTCATGTGATGTATGCATGGGAATATGCGTACAGAGCCGCTCGCCGAGGCCGGTGGGAAGAAGTTGCACGTGATCGTGAGCGATTTAGATTAAGAATTGAAAAATGCGGCAAACTGATTGAATCTGTATTGACGGAGAAAAAAATTTAACGGAAAATGGTATACTGATATGCGCCTTCGACGTGTCTCGACCTGTTTCGAGCCCTCCCATTACCTTCGAGAGCGGATGATGCCATATTGCATGTCTGAACACGCTTGAGCCTGCACAGTGTTTACATATTTTGACAAACCGCCGGTAAATGAGGCTTTGATTTTCATACGACTTTCATACGATTTTCATACGACGACCCGAACGAAGATGTACTCGTGCAACTGATATACTTGCTGATGCTGATGATCCGTAGAATGGTGGGGAGGAGTGGGAGTATATATTGCTGGTTCCAATCATTTAGCCCTCCATTAACATTTGGGCAGTCTTTCCATCTTCTCGGGTTATTGTTTCTCCAAATGTAGATACTCATAAGTGTAAGAAGCTCATTTCCATTATGGAAAACGCTTATTTAATTTCACAAAAAAGATCATTACCAGCTATAGCACTAAGGTGGATTAGGAAGGGGAAAAAAAACGTGAAACTATTGACGAAAATTTCTCGGCGCGAATGTCCCTCAGTGCATGAGAAAATGCGCATTCAAGCGACAATCGCGTCGGTATTATCGGTGATAGAAAAAATTAAAGAAAAGAGGAGCTGGTTCTGAAGCAGCTGATAAAGTGCGATGAAAGGATATGGAGACGGCGTTTAAAAAAAGAATCTAAACGGGCATAGTCATCAACCTTCAACATAAAGATCTCGATGCTTTTCTCGATGATTCTAAACCCCCGATCCTCGCAAAATTGGAAGCTGCATCCCAGCGTTATGGCAATTTAAAGGTTAACGTAATATTAGCGTGCAAGTTTCAACTTAAAGAAATAGGTGAAACTGCGTTGGAGGATAAATTTTTTAACACGCGGAATGAGGCAATTCTTCCCTCTACGAACATCGACATGTGGTTCCAGGAGCATGTAAAAGATCAGTTGTTGAAAAAAATCGAGGAATATCATGGGAAAGAGTCTGGTTGGTCACTGCACGAAGTATCCGACCTAACTGTGAATTTTAATAAATACGTGCCACTTCAGGGAGGCACATACGTTAGTGTTCCGAAAAATATTCAACGAAAGCGTGCTGTAGTCAACATAGAGAGCAATGACGAATTTTGCTTTTTATGGGCAGTCACTGCTGCACTTTCTCCGCCAGTTCTAAAATGCAATCGAGCAAGCTCTTACAGACATTTCAGTGAAGTTTTACAGTACAAAGGTTTGGATTTTCCAATGACTGTAAAAAAAGTGCCAACCTTTAAAAAAAAGAATAACCTTAAAATTAACATTTACGGTGTTGATAATCAGAGGAAAAACAGTGTAATAGTGCCAAAATATATCAGTAAACAAACATCTCCTAAATCAACAATTCACCTTCTCATGCTCGAGAGTGACAGGCATGATTGTGATGAAGAAGATCTTGCAAGTCCTATCCATCACTTTGCATGGATAAAAAACATTTCGCGCTTAGTGAGCTCGCAGATTTCTAACCATAATGGTAAAACATGGTTGTGTGACAGGTGTCTCTGCCACTTTCAAAGAGAAATCATGCTGCAGAAGAATATCCTCGACTGCACGAACCAGTGCCGAGTATCTTTTCCCGAGGGTGATGCGAAATCCATGAGGTTTAGAAACCATAAGCATAAAGAGAATGTTCCGTTCGTGATATATGCTGATCTCGAATGTCTCCTGGAGCCGATTGCACCTACGCAGGAGGCGAATACTATGGGCTACCAAAAGCATGTACCACATTCCATCGCCTACTACTTCCACTGCTCGTACGATGATACCATTTCGGAATTTAAATCCCATCGACGATTGGATTGTATTAGGTGGTTCATGGACGAATTGACGAATATCGCGAGCTTGGTGCATACCCGGTTGGCGAACATCGTCCAATGGAGCATCTCAGCGATGACCAGCGAAGTGCATTTAATTATGTAACCATTTGTCATATTTGCGAGAAACCTTTCGAAAATAACGAGTTGAGAGTTCGAGATCATTGCCATTTTACGGGGAAGTATCGCGGCCCTGCACACACTGGATGTAATTTAAATAATGAAAACTCTCACGCAGTGCCGGTTATTTTTCATAATTCATCGGGATATGACGCTCATTTTCTGGTTAAAGCATTAGCCGTAGCATTCGAAGGTGCGGTTTATCTTCTACCAATTAATAAGGAGAAATATATTTCATTCACAAAATAAGTCCAGGGCACGTTTGTAGAGTTCAGATTTTTAGATTCATACAGATTTATGGCGTGTAGCATTGAAAAATTAGCATCGTATTTGGAAAACGATGAAAAACAAATAACTCGTAAGCATTGTAATAATGCAACGGAATTCAAGCTTCTAACTAGAAAGGGGGTTTACCCATATGATTATACCAATTTTTGGATGAAACTTGACGAGACTGAGCTACCATCCAAAGAGCAGTTTTATTCTAGGCTAAATAATGAGGAAATTTCCGAAGATTCATACGCTCACACCATGAATGTCTGGAAAACTTTTAAAATATCAACGTTAGGAGAATATTCAGATTTATATCTCAAAATCGATATTCTCCTTTTAGCTGACATTTTCAAAAATTTCCGACGCAGCTGTCTATCGACATATAATTTAGATCCGTTGCACTATTATACAGCTCCTGGACTTGCTTTCGATGCGATGCTTAAGTTAACAGGTATTGAACTCGAACTCATCACTGACGTTGATATGCTATTGTTTATTGAAAAAGGTATCAGAGGAGGTCTTGCTCAATGCTCAAATCGCTATGCAAAAGCAAATAATCGATACATGGGAGAGGATTTTGACTCATCGAAGCTTGAATCATACTTAATGTATTTTGATGTAAACAATCTTTATGGCGCAGCTATGGTTCAGGCTTTACCATATGCTGGATTCGAGAAGGTGAAAAACTTTGATAAATCGGATATTGACAATATCCCTGCTGATTCTCATACAGGTTACATATTTGAGGTTGATTTAGAATACCCCAAGGAGCTGCACGAATCTCATAAAGACTTACCACTTTGTCCGCACCATTACAGGCCACCCACCTCCAAAAATATAAAATTAATGACAACGCTATTAGAAAAAGAAAAATATATAATTCATCATCGAAACTTGCAGCAGTGTCTCAACTTGGGCTTGAAATTAAAGAAAATTCATAGAGTTTTAAAATTCCAACAGAAACCATGGATGAAGCCATACATTGATTTAAATACTGGATTGAGACAAAAAGCTACCAATGCGTTTCATAAAAACTTGTATAAACTACTCAATAATGCAGTTTTCGGGAAAACAATGGAGAATGTGAGAAAGCATCGAGAAGTGAAACTTGTTACTGAGTGGGGTGGTCGGTATGGAGCTCGAGCTCTAATCACCAGGGCTACTTTCCACAGCTGCACTGTATTTGACGATGATATGGTCATCATCGAGCTCAACAGAGCATAGGTGAAGTTTAATAAGCCATTGTATGCGGGGTTTTAAATCCTTGACCTATCAAAAATTTATATTTATGATTTCCATTATGAGTATATGAAAAAACAGTTTGGGCAAAAAGCTCAATTAATGTACACCGACACTGATAGTCTTATATATTATATTACAGTGCCTTATATACATGATGTTATGAAGCTCGACATAAACAAATTTGATACCTCCGATTATCCTGTTGACAATCCTTATGGGATGCCTTTAGCGAATAAAAAGGTGTTAGGGTTAATGGAGGATGAGAATAATGGCCAGATCATGGAAGAATTCGTGGGCTTGCGCGCCAAACTATACGCTTACAAGGTTCGAGATGATGACGTGGAAAAAAAGCGTGCTAAAGGTGTTCGAGGGTCTACGTTAAAAAGAATCGGATTCAATGATTATAAAAATTGTCTTTTCTAGCATGAGAATCTTGTTAAAACACAAAATTTAATCCAGTCGAAGAAGCATATAGTGCAAACTGTTAGACAAAGAAAAGTCGCTTTGAGCTGGAATGACGACAAGCGACTTCTATCCGCTGATACGACTGATACTCTACCTTGGGGTTATGAGTTCAATACAAAAGAATGTTTGTAACTTGAAAAATTAATTTAAAAAATTTGAAAAAAATTAAAAATGCGACAAGGCGGCGTGGTAAACTGTGAATGGTATAAAAACTGTGAATACATTGTATATGAAGTAATAAAATTGATACGCTGGAGAAAATAATCGATTTTAAAAAAAGATGTATTATTGAAGCCGACTTTTTCCCAATTCCCGTCTAACAAAATAATTCTGTGAGAGATGGGATAGGAGGTGGCGATTGAAACGATCAATAACGTTCATTTGTTAAAATATTTTATGACACATCAGATTTTCTTATCCAGCTATTGTGGGAGTCGTCGAAACCCAGCCATTTTACAAACATTTTATTTCCGCGTTACTTCAATACTCGTTCAATCAGATAAATATCGGGATTTTCAACGCTAAGTAGCTCTTGCTCATAAAAACCACCGGCGATGGATTCATCTTAATAGTCCTTGAGACCGAACGTCACAGGGTTCGTATTTTTCACTGGATGTATTGTAAATATTTCCGTTGTCCAGTTTGAAGTATAACCCTTGGCAAATATATTTTTGAATTTGCTTATCCTCACTTTGTCACCGCATCTAAATTTCGTCGACCTTTTTTCAACGGTTCTCGAGTCGTGAAAACGCGTTGTAAAAGCTGCTTCTCATTCTCCGAGTTCACGTCTTTCGGCTTCATTTTAATTGTGCGATGTACACTATTGTTATATTCGGAAATCAAATGTTTGAGAATATCGGTCCACTTGTACCTTCCACGAAGACTAAATTGCATCCACATTTTATTTTTCAAGGTACGATTAAAACGCTCGCAAATTGATGCTTTCAAATTACTGTATGTCGAGTACATATGAATATTATACTTTTTTATGAGAGTTTGAAAATCGGCATTATAAAACTCTTTGCCTTGATCAACATGTAGGTTCTCTGGTATGCGTCCCTTTACAAGTATAGATCTCATGGCGCTCGTTGTATCTTTAGCGTTCTTGCTCCTCATTGGCACGGCCCAGGCAAACTTGGAGAAGACATCGATGACGGTTAGGAGAAATTTATGATTGCCGTTTTGCCGCGCGTAAGCTGACATGTCCACAAGGTCCGCTTGCCAAGTCTCATCCAAGCCTCGTATATCCACATGCCGACGAGGATAGTTTCTGCGTGCGGGCTTATGTAGTTCCTGCACCAGCGCTCGCTTTTTCTCTCTCATTTTTTCTCAAGGATGTTTAATCGAGCGTCAATCTAGGAAAACATGCTAAGCATGGACAGTCGTAGGTTTTTCGTACCAGCATTCGGAGTTTTGAGAATTTCTTTTATCTTGGTTGTAAAATCTTCAGTTATTTGCGCACTAATTCTCTCTATTTTATTCCGTAAGTCGGTATTTAACGTGTCGAATTTATCTTTTATAGTAGTTTCAAAACCTTCAACCAATAGCGTTCTACTTTCATTTATTTCCTCACGTAAGTTCTTAGTTACGTTTCGGGCTGTAGCATTCAGCATCTTTAAGCTGATAGCGTCGTGGTCCGCTTCGGGAATTCCAACGTTGCAGAGTCTCTTGTTTTCCAAATCGTAATATCCGTCTTTTGTAATCTTGAATCCAATGCCCGGAGGACCGCGATTGAGCGCACTTTTATGATCCAGCTGCCGTCCAAACACGTCGACACTCATTTTGTGAATGCGCGAAATTGCGATGATGAATGTATTAATAAATGATTTGAGCCTTGCGCAATTCTCCGATAATCGATATGATTTCATTCGAGTGAGATAAGTTTCCGGCTGCTTGAGATGCGAGGAGTAAACGTAGACGGTCCACTAGTTCATTGGGATCGTCCCAATAAATATAATCGAATCTCGCGTCTTTTCTAGCCACTTTATACTTTGGCATACCTTTACCCGTGTGCGTATCAACTATTTTCGCGATATAAGTCTTGAATTTGAAATTTTCATTCGTCCGTATTGCTTCATCTGCTTTATGATATTTCTTATGGGCATTCGTGGCAATTACAATGTTCTCATAATTTTTCAAATCGTTGAATGTCAGATCCTCAACGCGGGGCACTTTTTTGAACAACAGTTCCGCTAATCCAACAGTTTTTGGATAATTTTTATCTCGTACACGAATATGCTGAGAATTCAAAAAGATTGGAGAATCTCCAATCATTAATTTATTGTTAGCGAGATTTCGTACACCGTATGAGACATCCAAGGTTGATTTTCTATTTGTCTGCAGCAATACTACATACTCATTTATTAATTCATCAACATTCACAGCTGTATCCTCCTCCTGCTCTCCCTCTTCATCACCGTATGCAGACTGGAAAGACAAAATCTTCTAACATTGGATCATCTTTAACTTCATGGTTGCCATCCTCAATATGTTCTTCTTCTCTTTCTTCTTCAACACGATCTTTGACTTCCTCCTTAAGTTCCTGTTTCATCTCTGGCGTCTCGTTTTTCCGCATCACCAATTTTTCCAATGGCGTGACTATTGGCTTGAAGACATTTTGCATTGCCTGTTCAGCATTATCTTTACCGATTTTTATCATCCGATGTTTTCGTCGGATTGCATCGCTCGCTTTGACAATTTGATGCAATACGTCTTTTTTCTTCTCCAAAAGTTTATTCATGTTGCCACCCTCGAGTCAGAGATGATACTGTCTCCAATGAACGTTCACTTATGACTGAAAAAAGAATCGAACCCTCGTCTATATCTACCCTCATTGATTTGACTATCCTTGTCGATCGTGATGAATCCATACTTGTCGCAATTCTAGCAATCTGAGCACATATTTTTAAACTGTGTATATGACATATCAGTATTTACATGATCATTATACACATGTTTGAGGTTCATATCATCTTGCTTAAATAGACCCACAAAATTCGTATTGTCACGCACGAGATGTTTAGGAATACGAGCATAGGTCTGGCAAAAATAGAAACAGTCAACATTTTTGTGTCGTCCCATGGCGAAAAAGGCTCTAATGTTATCCTGTTTTTCACATGCCACGTCATCGAAGATGAATATTGAGTTGGGGTGTGCATCGCTGGGTGTCGCCACTTGTTCGTACTCATTGAATGGGAAATATTCAACACCGCTTACGGGCTCGAGTAATCGTGCGAGCAATGTATATTTTGGCTGATTGAGGGATTTAGAATAAACGTCAACGTTCTCGAATCTGAGACCATTAGGATGTGTTATGAGGGAGAGTAAAGCGTTCGTTTTACCACAGTTCGAGGGGCCACAGAATACTGCGCGAATGCTATCAGGCAACAAATCACCATGACGTTTTTCGCTCGGTTCACCTCCCCGCATAAATTCATCGAAATTCATTACAGACAGTTCATCCGTCCCCATCCTGAGCACGACTAATGGGGGAAAAAAATATAAATAGGGTTTTATAGGGATTATTCACCAGTCGAGCAGTCATCCCCGATATGATTGGTCGTGCTTTGGTCAATAGTCTGATTGACAAGCTCCCTGTCGAGCTGCATCTACCTGGGTATCAGTATTGCGGACCTGGTACAAAGTTATCTAAACGGGGTGATCGAGGTATTAATCCATTGGATGCAGCCTGCAAGCAGCACGATATTGCATATTCAAAAGAAACTAGCCTCGAAGCGAGAACTTTGGCCGATAAATTACTGGCCGAACAGGCTTGGAAACGAGTATACGCATAAGACGCGGGTATTGCGTAGAGAGCAAGTGCTTGGGGTGTGGCAAACATCATGAAGGCCAAAACTAAACTAGGCATGGGGCATTGCGTGAAAAAAACAAAATTAGGCATGGGACAGAATAAAATCGTGGATGAGAAAAGCCGTGGTCGAAAGGGTGCTCGGAAAGGTAGCAAGAAGGCTAAAAGTGAATTGCGCATTTTACCGGCGCCTCGTAAAATTAGGGGGTTTTTGCCGCACCTCCTGACGATATTTGCCGGTCTGAGTGCTGCAGGATCACTGTCAGGTGGCGCTGCTTCTATCGCTAAGGCTGTAAATGCGGCTGAAGCTGCTAAGCGGGAATTGGATGAGAGTAAGAGACATAATAAGATGATGGAAGCTGCTGCTTTGGGTAAAGGTCTGCATCTAAAACCGTACAAGAGGGGGACGGGTCTTGGTTCAAAAAACGGAAAGTCACGCTGCCTCCCCAAGCCTTAACTGATGCTGATCTGCTCAAATATGCGAAAATCATGGAAAGTCCACACTTTGGCGGAGTTTTTATGAGAAATAAATTGCCGAAAAGTGGACCGGCAAATTACGAATCAGCAATTATCAATTTAGATGAGGATATGGGACCTGGTACACACTGGGTTGCATACAAAAATAGGGGGAAGAATGTCATGTACTTTGATAGTTTCGGCAATCTTCAGCCTCCAGTCGAGTTGATGAAATATTTTGGTATTGGTAGCGTGAATTATAATTATAAGGGATATCAGAAGTATGGTACAGTCGAATGTGGGCACTTATGTCTAAAGTTTCTCTACCAGCAATTTAGTGGCAAAGAAAAATATTCTCTATATAAACGTGCATAATGATGAATATAGAATCAGTTGACTATTTGCCGCCGTCATGGATGATAGTTTTACACTAACTATTTCCGGGACGTCATCTACACTTGAATCACAATATTTTCCCCCCATTGAACTTTCACCCCACAAAAATTACACTTTAGGGCTCATTGAATTACTAACCTTCAATTCTATTCCTAATATAGCTGATGGTAATAATAAAATTTATGTGGGAGACAAGGTATTGACTATACCGACGGGTAGCTATGAAATAGATGATATTGAGAAATACGTGCAGGCAGAGTTGCCGAATATTTCTATTAAGATTAAACCCAATAACAATACTCTACGTAGTGAAATCGAGTGTAATCGCGATATAAATTTTAAGCCTAATGATTCTATCGGCTCTCTCTTGGGTTTCGCACCGCGTATTCTTGTAGCCAATAAAAGGCATACATCTGATCTCCCAGTAGCCATTCTCAAAGTGAACGCCTTGCGTATAGAGTGTAGCATTACCGCTGGTGCCTATATTAATGAGCGAAAAGCTCATACGATTCACGAGTGTTTCCCGTTCGTAGCATCCGGATATAAAATCATTAAAGTTCCATCGCACGTCATTTATCTGCCAATCACGAGCAAGACAATAGATAACATCCAGCATCGGATAGTAGACCAAGACGGAGATTTAGTAAATTTTCGCGGCGAAGTCATAACCATACGATTGCATATAAAATCATGGGTATAGTCTTCAATAAAACCCATAATACCAAGTCATCATGGATGAGCGTGACCAGTCGCCGATCGACACTCAAAGTGCTAACACCTCAGAACGTAAAACTTCTAAAGAATTGGGGTCTGAAAGTGCGCGGAAGAAGCGCATAAGGTATTATTTATTCTGTGCCCTCTGCATCTGCTGCGTAAAATGGAGGAGGAAATAGTAAATATACCAAGTCCCATCGTCTTCGATGAATCTATAATACACTGCGAGGTTCATGCTCATAAGCCGTATGCATCGTCAACTTTCAATAACAGCGATGAGATACGTATTTCCATCCAACATCAGGATCTATGTCTTCTACCAAGCAAAAGTTTCATACATATATGCGGAAAACTGACTAAAGCCGATGGTGCAGCGCTTGCCTCCACAAGCCTCGTCAATAATGCTATTTGCTTTTTGTTCGAAGAAGTACGATATGAGCTGAACGCTATTGAAATTGATCGAAACAAAAATGTAGGTCTTACGAGTCTAATAACAGGATATTCATCTCTGAGTCCCGGTAAGAGATCTATGCTCGAGAACACGGGTTGGCTTGATGTTGAAGAAACGATGCAAATCATAGATGCAGCGGGCAACTTTGACGTTAGTATACCGCTAAGTATGCTGCTCGGTTTTGCCGAAGATTATCGAAAAATTGTCGTAAATGCCAAGCATGAGCTGATTCTATCGAGATCGAAGACTGATGATAATGCTATTGTGCAGACGGCTGACGAGGAGTTCAAACTTGTATTGCAAAAAGTAGAATGGCTTGTACCATACGTGACAGTCTCCGATCAGCGTAAAATACAACTTTTAAAGTTTATCGGCAGAGATGCGCCAATCTCTATGAGCTATTGTACGTGGGAACTGTATGAATATCCGCTGCTCCCCGCAACCTCGAAGCATGTTTGGACCGTCAAGACTTCGACTCAGCTGGAAAAACCGCGATATGTCATTCTTGCTTTCCAGGCTGATCGGAAAAATAAGAAAAAGAAGAACGCGAGTAACTTCGATCATTGGAATCTCGCCGATGTTAAACTATATTTAAATTCGCAATGCTACCCATATGGAAATTTGAACCTAAACATAGAGCAAAACCAGTACGCCCTACTATACGAGATGTATGCAAACTTTCAGAATACTTATTACAACAGGGAAGCGGAGCCGTGGCTAAAAAAATCCAAGTTTCTAAAGTATGCCCCTCTAGTCGACATCGACTGTTTGAAGCAGAACGATTCTCTCAAGTCAGGCCCCGTTGACATTCGTCATGAATTTGAAGCAAGAAATAATATTCCTGCCAATAAATCCGCGTATTGCTTGATTCTACACGATCGTATTGTTGAGTACAATCCTATAAGTGGCGGGGTAATAAAATTAGTATAAAACCTTCAACGATGAACCGACTCTCTTCAATCAGCACCATGGACTTTATCGTCGATATTCAAGGCTTCAGGAGACCCATAAACGAATTTGTGCTCAATGAAATAGCAATTGTGGAAATCTCTGACAACACCGAGCCCTTGACGTTTTTCTTCAAACCTCCAACGCCAAGGAACTCTCTACCAGCGAAGTACAAAACGATGAATTCATGGCTGGAACGAATTTTTCATGGAATACGATGGAATTCAGGCGACACGCCGTACGAAGCTGCTGGAACAACAATTCGAGCTATCTTGAAACAAGCCCGAACCATCTACGTGAAGGGATTAGAGAAGAGGACGTGGTTAGCGCAATTCACGGATTCGTCGGCACATATTGTCGATATGGAGACTCTCGATTGTCCATCATTGCAGAAATTATCGAAAATATCAAACAACAGAGGATGTTCTCATTATCCCCATGACTCAAAATATAATTGTGCCAACGCAAACGTGAAATCTTTAAGGAGTTGGTACATTAGGCATTGTGTAAACGCAGGATTTTTGAAATAAATAAAAACATTTTATCGAAAAATATATGTGTGTTTTTTATTGAAATAAACCATAGGAAATTGTTTTACATATTTGGTTTCACTCCAACTTATACATTTCGCACCACACGTCATCCATAATGTTTTTTTTTTTTACTATTTCAACCATGCGCGCTTGTGGATTCAAACACTTTTTTCAGTGCCACCATCGTTCGCGTAGAGTCACGACCCCATAGTAGGCGCGATGGCTTGATGGTTTGATGGCGTCAGATGCGTTTGAATTCTACGCTGTTATATTTCCCACCGAAGTAGTTCATATAGAGTTGATTTGTATGCGCAGCGTCAATTATCTCTTTGAATATTTCTTTGTTCTCGTCGAACGCTTTCACGAATCTTGCAGGTAGGAATACGGAGAATTCGTTGGTAATATCCGCCACGATCCTCCTCCCGAATTTCGTTTCGACTATTCTCAGGTCGGAGATCGGATGATCTGCCTGAACGGAGAGTTCAGCCAATTTTTTTGTTGGCAAAAATTCCGCCATTATTCCCACCTTGTTGATACTTGCGAAATCCATTTCGACTTATTGATGTATTTTTTAATCTGTTTATGATGAAGTTCAGATCAGACCTCGTACGTATAAGATTTTTTACTTCTTCGATATTTTTTAAAAGCAAGAGCAATCGTTCTTCTAGCTCACGTCGCCTGTCTTGCATGTCAACTGCTGCAGTTCAAACGTGCATCTTGATATTATACCTTCCAAATTCCAAACCCCCCACCAACTCTCAATTCTAGGACCCAATAGAATTTTTTACATTTTCCTCCACCCCCACTTTAGAGCGACACATTTCACAATTCCATACAGAGGGTGCAGGGCCATCGATATGAGTCATGATGTGGGGCGTATTCCAATGTTCCATACAAGGCAGATATGACATAATTTCAGCGTCTGCACGAAGGTTTTCGTGTAAACGATCATAAAACATATGAATTGATCGACTAAAATATTTTAAAAGCATAGGCTTCGTTATATTCTTAAGATCACCCCTCGATAATTCCCACGGATATTTAGTTTCAAGAACGCCATCAGAATATCCGTCCATGTTGATAGCAAGAACGCGACTAAGCGTGTCATAGCGGCATTCCATGAAAATCAAAGCCTCATTTTCCGGCGGTTTGTCAAAATATGTAAACACTGTGCAGACTCAAGCGTGTTCAGACATGCAAGATGGCATCATCCGCTCTCGAAGGTAATGGGAGGGCTCGAAACAGGTCGAGACACGTCGAAGGCGCATATCAGTATACCATTTTCCGTTAAATTTTTTTCTCCGTCAATACAGATTTAATCAGTTTGCCGCATTTTTCAATTCTTTATCTAAATCGCTCACGATCACGTGCAACTTCTTCCCACCGGCCTCGGCGAGCGGCTCTGTACGCATAATCCCATGCATACATCACATGAATTTGAGCTCGAGTATCGAATCGAACGTGCTTTTCCATATTTTCAATATCTTCTTCGTCCCAATTTCATCGCAGTTCAAAAAAAGATCTGCCGCAGCACCCTGCGCTACATCTGCTCACGCACCAGTCAGTGCAATAGGGAAACGCTTATATAAATTCGGTCAGAAGAATACCTGTTAGGGATATTTTCCTTCGGGTGCCGAGGACCAGCCGGATCATGGGCGCCTCTAAGATTTTATGACCCCATGTTTGGTCTTTTCCAGACTGCGGTCTAACCCTTGGCACACGACCAGATATGATTTATGACCCGCGATAAGGTTGCGACAAACAGACGCACTGGCCCCGGAGGCTAGCGTCGTGTGTGGTTGAAAGGTCTAACGCTCCGGCCCGCTATTTACTTGTTAGAGATAATAACATTCCAATGCCAAGACAAGCTGCACTGCAGCTGTCAGAAATACAGAATAGCTGCATTCTAATACCACCCTCAAAACTAGCCCCCACCCCGCCCTACAGAGACGCCAGTCTAACTGATAATCATCAATCAAATGTCGCCATGAAAAATAAGGCGCCCCGCCGCTGCCAGAGATAGCGGCATTCCAATACCACCCTCAAAGCTAGCCCCCCCCCTCCCCCTAATGTCTCGACCCATAAGAGATTAGGTGCCCTCCAGTTGTT
The DNA here is from genome assembly GCA_963564615.1 of Rhorus exstirpatorius. NCBI lineage: Eukaryota > Metazoa > Arthropoda > Insecta > Hymenoptera > Ichneumonidae > Rhorus > Rhorus exstirpatorius. The sequence continues at coordinate 12,369,423 of OY751317.1, read as the reverse complement.
AGAAACCCCCCCCCCCCCCCTCCGATCGGCTCCGTGCATTCCGGCTCATCGAGATAGCCCTCCCGGGTTTGTGTCTCGGCTAAGTGGTTCATGTCTGAGCTAAAAAATGTCGGTAAATGTCGGGGTAGGGATCTTGGGTTAGAACGCTCCTTGTTACACTACTCTACACTTTCCTTTAAATAATTTCACCTTTATTTAATTATCCGTTACAAAATCAACACCTTTATCTCGTCTAAATATTTCTACGACGCGCGAGCGTTCTGTCCGTTTACTGTCCCGAGGCCATCTTTTTTTCTTTTTCCCCCTCGTCCGGCCCATTTGGCTTACAGCGCCATATACTCTCGTTACAAATTCACGCACCATTCAAACACACACTAACACGCAGTACTTTAAAATTTACAGATGACCAGATTTTTCATTCAATCTTGCTTGACTAAAATTTTTCCTGAAATGCTTATTCATGCATTGGCAAAAATCACTGTCATATTTATAAAAATAGTTGAAAAATAATTTTCCAATACGTCAATCAGTATCGACCATCATCACAGAATAATTCCAAATACAAGAATTATTTTAAAGATATTAACGTGAATGATTTTTATCAATCATTGATATTCAGCCAGTTCTATCACAAATTTTTCAACAACTTCAGGAACACAAAATCAAATGACTTGAAATGATTATGTATCATCCCTCATCTAATTTAAATAGACCCGTATTTTTTTATTTGTTTCGGATTTCTTATCCAACTGTAATATCAAACTAATTCTAATAGTTTTCCAATTTTATAAACTTCGGTACCAGGAATTTTCATGTTCCAAGTGTGATTTCTAGCCGAAAAAACCTGGATCGTGTTATGAGACCCAAACCTTTGAAGATGTGTTGCACCGAACACAAAAATGAGCTGGAATAATAATCTGAACCACACAGTCAGATAACATCCAATATTACAAAACGCCACACCGCGATATGGACTAATTTCGATCCCAGAATTGTAGCTTCAGCGCTCAGACTCTATTTAAATAAATTCGCGAATAGACCGTGCAATGCCACGGTTTTTTCACTATTTCTTATACTTCGAAAAATGAACTTGTGGTGTTCAAGGTGTCAAAATCGAAGGTGTCGCAATTCGAAATATATTGATTTTTTTTTTTAAATATAAAAATCTCCTAACTCTATAGTTGGAAAAACATGAAAATAATTGTATTCAAAAGTTTCGATGTTTTGGCACATTTTGGTATTTGTCGTTTTTCGATAAATATGAATGCTCTTGTAGTTATAAGCGTTGAAAAATATCTGTTTTCATAAATGTTAAAAAATGGAATAATTCATGAAAGTAAATCAACTGGCTCAATCGAAAAACGGCTGGACACTCGTCCACTTTTTCCGGTAGTAGAATTGAGAAAAAAATGTACATAAGGATCGGCATCGGTCATCTAACTGATTAGGTGAAATTACATGGAACGCCTCATATACAATTATTCATAACTATAGGTGGAGACTTAAATATGCATAAGGATAAAAAGTTTCTACTCAGGTCGTTTTATTCATCAAATAATTTATTAACATATTATAAATAATCAATCAATTATAAAAGGTACAACTCAATATTTATCTATAACATGTAGTTTTTCGATCTAATTTTTATAAATGTGATTGGAAAAATTATCTTACATTACGTACAAAATTTGATATCACTGTCTAAGTGGCAAAAAATTTGTGGAATTAATGTTAATATGCATTCGTTTTCATTTAAAAGTTGCAAAGCTCTAAACCATTAGTTCGAGCTTAGAAAGAAATATTACTGGCAACAGAAACTTTGACTCCAAGGATTCAAACAAGAATACATGAATTCATTATGCATTTATGGATCGATGTTGTTCTGTATGAGTTTCCTATCGAAATTATTCCACCATTAAGTTGGTAGATATCCTTACATGCATAATTATACCATTTTGAGAGCTTTATGCGAGTCAAAAAATATTTCTACATTTATTTTATGAAATAATATGAAGATATGCAATTGTAAATTGAAATACGAGGCATAATTTTAGATTTTTTCATCTGCTCTAGAACATTTTGCACGATTTGGATTTGTGCCTGGTGCAAGGCAATTTTTGTACATCGTTTTATTGGCAGGACCGCGGTCTTACAGAGCTCAATTGTCACCGACTAAATTGTCACGAGCTAACTCTCACGAGCTTGTGAATGTTTTATAATATTGTACATGACAAAACTGTCCACGATCTAACTCATATGCGTAAAAAACTGTCACCGAATAAATATTCACCGCGTATGTCTTCCAAGTTTCAACTCTACACGGCACAATTCGTCACGGGCAGAATTGAACACGTCTCAATTCTCACAGGTTTGACTGTACACCGCCAAATCAAACACCGTCTAAATTGTGCCATGCTTAAATTGTCACCGTCTGAGCTGTACACCGCTAAACTGTCACGGTGTAATTCTACATGCCTCAACTATCACCGGTTCAACGATTCACCACGAAACTGGTCACAGTCTAAACTTTACACCGCGCAACCGTCACCGTCCTAACGCGAGATTTCATCAACGCACACTCGTGCACGCTCTACACGACCGCACGAGCATCGGTCTGCTTCACGAAACTCGGCGCTATGACACGCGTGATATACCGGATGTGTACGTTTTTACCAACTGCTGAGCAGAAGAAACTTGCGTAGTGACAATAGTGACGATGACAACGCCAGATGAGGTAAGTACAGTAAGGCAATGGCGTAATCCCTAAAAATTCGTGTAAAATTAATTTCTACATAATAGCACGAGGCTTCTCCACTCGCTCGGGCCAATCCTTGTGCACGGCGGCATACGGGAAACAGTCGGTAAAAACGTACGCGTACAATGTATCACGCGCTATGGCGCCGCGTTTCATGAAGTCGCCCAAGCCTTCACGTACGTGCAGAGTTAGTGAAATCTCGCGTTAGGACGGTGACGGTTGCGCGGTGTACAATTCAGCCGTGTCCAGTTTCGGCCGTGACAGTTTTGGCGGTGACGGTTTTGGCGGTGAGAGTTGAGGCGGTGACAGTTTAGGGAAAATGTAGTACACTCCGTGAGAGTTCAGACGGGGATGATTCTGCTTCGTGACAGTGGTGCTCAATACAGTTCAGAAGCGTGACAATTCAGACGTGTAAAATTGCGACCGTGACGATTGTGCTGTGTAAAGTAGGGACCCGGAAAACTTAAGCGGTGAATATTTATTCGGTGACAGTTTTTTACGCATATAATTTAGATCGTGGACAGTTTTGTCGTATACAATATTACAAAACATTCATAAGCTCGTGAGAGTTAGCTCGTGACATTTTCGTCGGTAACAATTGAGCTCTGTAGAACCGCGTTCCTGCCGTTTTATTGGAGTGCTCTGTTTTGTCCAATCTTTATTGGAGTTTTCTGTTTTTTTTTGTTCGCACTATTTATGCTGTGCTACATATTTGATACGTTGCCTATACCAGTTACAAAAGAAAATCGCCAATTAACAAATTGTTGAACTGTTTACACCGTAACTTGGTAACCGCGGTACACAAGACATACCGTTCTCAGTATTTACGGAGAAGAGATCAGCTTCGGTACAGCTTCCATAATTTGCGTTATTTATTAATTATATTACGATGAACGAGGAAGTCTTGATTGAAGCGGTGAAAAGATACCCGTTCTTGTATGATTTGAATGTCTCGCGTTATTCAAATAAAGGAATAAGAAGCGATGCGTGGGAAGAAATCGCAGAGGATATGGGAGAAAACGGTAAGCATTGTTTTCAATAATACTATTATATATAATTGTATGTATGTCATTTTTGAGTGGGTGTGAGGTACATTTTTATGCGAAGTCTAATTCCATTCCAAGTTCTGACTAACCTTAACGTTGTTAAACGGGTAACGTAGCCCTAATCGTAGTCTACGCCATACGACACTCTAATAATTACACATCAATCCGTGGCCTATTCCGTATCCTGATATTTAATAAATGTTTGCCTGCATCGGAAAAATGGGTTTCGATTGTGTAATTTCTCATCTGTGAACCGTAATAATATTTGTTTTATAAATCATTGGTACAACAATGAATTGTATTATATTAAGCATCCGCTCAAAAGTTTAACCATCGGTTACCTGGAAACTACATTCTGAAAATTTGACTGTGTAAACTTTTTTTTATCGTTTAGACATAAGAATAGTTCTTTCAGGTAAAATAATCTAAAGTATGGGCACGCAATCGTTTCAATTGTTGCGCAGATGTTTCAGACAATATGATGTTGAAGTTCGATCGCACCGTTGGAACGCAACGAAATTATTTTTGAAAAAATCATTTCCAGCATCGTCTCGAAGTAGAAAATAGTTTAAACCTTTTTTCGGGTTCTTTTTCGCAACCAGGGGCCTAAGTATGCCAGAAAAGAATCAGTAATACTGGGGATGATAAAAAAAAAACCTATTTTCGTTGCATTCACGTTGACAATGTGAAATTGTCAAAGTGAAACAATTTTATGGTGAAAGTGTCTGCTTGAATTCACATTGAGTCATAAATAGCGTTTACCGACATAGATCTGAGTTATTCAACCTACACAACCTAACCTTTGACTCTCGGCAGTTTCAATTGGTTAATTTTTGCTTTTAATTAATATTAAGGTCCATTTCACCAATACGCTCGCTTTTTTGGAGAATTTATTCGCCTGCTCAGAGGAAGCCTCAGAGAATGTATTTGTTGAATGACCCCTAATAATTCGGCAAATATCGCGTGTAGAATGACATAAGGATGTAAGTGTCAAAAAGTCTAATTCAATGCCATAAGGTAGCACAATTTTTTTTCACCATTCTCTCCGAATGATCAAATCATGTAAGTAATTGAAATTAACAGCTTGAAAACTTGAAAGGTCGTATACTGGCGAATATGTTCTTTTTCAATTAATTTATGTAATTAAAAAATGAAACAATATACAATGACAAAATATATATGAAGTAATATAAATAACACATTCAAAAGAAGGTCGTGAATGCAATTTGAAATTGTTTTTCGGCATTAACTTCGAAAACTTCTGAAAAAGGCATATAATGTCACTTTCGACCTTGTGGAATTAGTTGACGTGAATCTTTCAATCTTAATTAGCCTCAAAGTGGCGTTTCTATTGACCGGTTTCAACTAAGATCTTTAATATGATTTTTTTTGTGTTAGTCCAATGTTTCTCCTTAAAATCGCGAAATGTTCATGAATTTGATAGGTTAAGCAGATAATCTTGGGGATCGAAGAACGAGATTCCTTTTACCTCGTCGTGCCATATCATTCTGCCATTGAACTGTGCCTGCTGGAGACGCGAAATAGTTTTGAAACTGATCCCTCATACAATCCGACCTCCAGATAAGAAACCAGGCAATAAGAAACCTTCCCCAGTTTCTCGCTCAAACACTCCCCCCCACTACGACTCGAACTCCGAGCTCGATTGCATGCGGAAAAGAGTGAGAGAGACAGACGGAGAGTGAGCGTGCAGCGCGCGCCTGGTGGGGGTATCCGAATTCTAGGAAAAACTCTTCCCCTTGGGGGCTTTTGGTTTCTTATTTGGAGGTTGGACTCTACTCATTGCCTGTGATGCGGAACAAGCCCCCCCTACAATCGTAAGATCATTTACTATGCCCGGGTCGTTGTTACTGCCGTGTCCAAATGTAATAATGTCATCAATAAGCAAAAAGTTATGCAGGCAACACGTTGCCAATATAACTTTATCCACGTGCTCGGCACTCATTTTTATCCGTCGGTTATACAGCCTAAATTTTTGGACCATGATGCCGAATGCATTTTCCGAAACTCTTCTCGCCCGCGATAGTCTGTAGTTGAAAATTTTTTTTGTGTCGTCGTCTCCGATTTGCGTACCAGGATATGGTCGCATGATGTTCCTCTTCAGTGGGAATGCTTCATCGCCTACGATGACGTATGGTAATGGGTTATCACTACCAGGCAATGGTTTGTCATTAGGAACGTTAAGTTTTCCTTCGTCGAATGCCTTGCCAAAGCTGGACTTAGCAAAAATACCACTGTCGCTGTTCTTGCCATATGCACCAACGTCTACCGAAATGAACCGATAATTGGCATCCACCAGAGCCATGAGTACAACGCTGAACGTTTTTTTGTAGTTATAGAATAAGGACCCAGAATTTGCTGGAGCTTCTATCACGATGTGCTTCCCATCTAGAGCACCGATACAATTCGGGAAATTCCATTGTTCTGAAAATGCATTTTCGATGCATTCCCACGTTTCCGCTGTCGGCTTTGGCATGACAATCGGTGATAGTCGTGTCCAAATTATTTCACAAGTTTCATGTACAATTTTACGGACAGTAGCCTCCCCCATGCGGTAACTCAACGCTATTGTTCTGAAGGAATCACCTGTTACCAGAAATCTAAAAAACAAATCAAAGACATTGATGCATTATTTGAAAAGAATTGAAATAAAATAACTATATTAGATAATAGCGATTCCACAGCGTGTATCAAAATGAGCAAGTATACGAATTGAATGAAGAGTATATCACGTGCCCAGAACAATAATTTAACCTTTTCCGAAAAAAAATTTCTGCTCAAATTCTGGGTGGTAAATTTAGCAAACTGTTGAGCCAATTTCTAATAATGTGCAGTAAATTTACAAATGAAATAAATTTGCTGCGCATGTTTGGTAAATTTAAGATACATTTGGTTGAGTTTAATGGAATCAGAAATCCTTATTGCAATTTTAATACAAATGTATAGCAATTCATTTTGATGTACTGTATTTGCAATACTATGCAGAAATGTCACAAAATTCAAGTGCATTAAATTTAATACACTTCTTAGTCATTTTAATAATCACTTCAGTTATTTTGCTATACAATTGCGTGAATTTAAAAAATTTAATTGCAAAATAGAAACGAACGCACAGCAAATTTGTTTGCATTACTGAATTTATCATTTTAGATTACTTCAAATGAATTTCCTCCATCCTGTGTGTGGTAAATTTAGCAAACTGTCGAGCCAATTTCTAATAATGTACAGTAAATTTACAAATGAAAAAACTTTGCTACACATGTTTAGCAAATTTGAGAAGCAGTTTCATCTTTCTCGAACAAATTTTAGTAAAATCAAAAATATTCATTGCGATTTCAATATAAATGCATATTAATTCACTTTAAAGTACTACATTTGTAATTGTGCAAGACTTTGGTGTCGTAAATGTGTAGTAAATTCGCAATCATTTTTAATAGTGTAGAAATTTCACTACTTTCCTGCCTGAATGTGTGCGGAAGCGTTGGACTGCTGGAAAGCATCTACCCGGAAATGTAATGCTTGTCTCACCTAGTTTCTCGGCCAACATTACTGTTTATAACTTACTAGCCAGAACCATATATATAGGACCATATATAGAACCATACATAATACCATATATAGAACCATATATAATATTTTACCAGAACTTTCGGCAATATTGTAGTCAAATTATGATTCCATTTTCAAATAATGTGCTGCCCTGTTTCATTTCTAGATCTAAACAGTTTTTTCTGGTCTAGGGGAAATCTATTATGATTGGCCAGTTTTCCATTGCATTCTAGTAAAGTTGGACAAATTTCTTTTAGGAAATGAATGTATAACTGTACTACATGAGTTCTTATGACATTTTTTCAAGAATCTACATTTTTTAAGTTGCTTAAGTTTCATGGTGCGATTATGTTCCTGTTATGCGTATTATGCGTATTATGCGTATTATGCGTATTTGTTATGCGTATTATGCGTATTATGCGTATTATGCGTATTTGTTATGTGTAGTTATGCGTATTATGCGTATTATGCGTATTATGCGTATTTGTTATGCGTATTATGCGTATTATGCGTATTATGCGTATTTGTTATGCGTATTATGCGTATTATGCGTATTATGCGTATTTGTTATGCGTATTATGCGTATTATGCGTATTATGTGTAGTTATGCGTATTATGCGTATTATGCGTATTATGCGTATTTGTTATGCGTATTATGCGTATTATGCGTATTATGCGTATTTGTTATGCGTAGTTATGCGTATTTCAATGCTGGTATAGGCTACATTTGATGCACATTAATTTGTCATTCCGTATATTGTAATATTTTTGAAATTCAATTCTTTTTATGTATTACTTTAGCCGGAGATTGTAAAAGTTCATGGCGAAAATTGCGTGAAAGTTATGGGAAGGCAATATCACTTCGAAAAACAAAAAGTGGACAGTCGGCTACAAAAATCAGGGCGTGGAGTTTTGAGGACGAAATGTCATTCCTCAACGACCATTTCAAGGAAAGGCCAACGTATTCAAATATATCAGAATTGTCGAGTTCCCAAGGTTCTCAGAAGAAAAGCCTTCATTCACGTGATTCCCCGAGAAATGAAGACAATAACGACCATGATGGGTAGAACATTGATGATGATGTGAACGATCCAGATGATTTGAGCGGAGATTTTGGCCAAAATGAAAGTGAGAAAAATAAACCAGAGAAAAACAAACCAGAGGAAAATAAACCCGAGAAAAAGGAACCGGAGAAAGCTTAAAGTCCGCTGATAAACTTTTTTTATAGCAATGGCGCAGACGGTAGAAAACTTCCCACTCAAATTCCAGGTGGAGGTTAAATCAAAAGTACTTGAAATAGTGAATGAGTATGAACTACGCGCTATAGATATCTCAGCTCAGAAGGATGAACCAAGAGCGTACTACGAACAAGAGAATGATCGTATTCTATACGATTTATCAAATTTGTGTAGAGATAACGAACACGGAGAAACCTCGGTACCAGCGTCCAACATATTCTATTCCCTGTAATTTATATAATGTTAAAATTTGTAAAATTTATATAATGGTACAATTTATATAATTTTTTAATTTTTAATCCCGAGTATTCCATAATGTCGGTTATTATAACAATATATTACCGACGTTGACACGCTGTTTAATAAATATTTAATTTATTTTTGTTATCTCGTCAATTTTTTTGGCCTTTGTACTCGTTCCAAAAGTAGTATTATTTACATACAAAATGCCGATTACTTGATAATATCAAGCGGATTCGAGTATTTAAAAAAAAATATAGTTAATGACTATACTCATAAGACGCATTTTACGTATCGGATTTGATTTAAGTGATGAAGATCATGAACAACTAATTTGTTATGATTCTGAAGGCACCAAAATTATTACTTCCTTTGAATCCTTTGAATCCCACGCTTTGCCGCGCCGTGCCGCGGCGAAGCGTGGGGCGGCGAATCGCGTTGAGTCGCGGCGAAACGCGACAATGCGAAAGCGCGGCGATGCGCAGCGCGGTGAACCGATGCAATTTTGGTTAATTCTATTTGACGATTTTTATTTACTTTTCTCGTATCCACACGTGCGATTAAAAAAATTTATATATTGCTGTAGTGTCCACACAATTCAAAAACTTCCGAGCGCTTCGTAACGATTTCCATAGATTCACCGCGCTGCGCATCCCCGCGCTTTACATCGCCGCGATTCGCCGCGACTCAACGCGATTCAACGCGATTCGGCGCGCCGCACCGCACTTCGCCGCGGCATAGTGTACGCAGACCTTTATTCTCTCTCATTCTCTCTCAATCTCTCTCATTCTCTCTCTCTCTCTCTCTCTCTCTCTCTCTCTCTCATTATTTCTTTCATTATCCTCTCTCTCTCTCTCTCTCTCTCTTTGGTGAGTACGACTGGTTGCTTCTCTGTTTTACTCCGTATATTTTTCGGCTTGATTCTGCCGTTTCCTGCCTCCGGGCGTTGTGCTTACAGGCCTAAGCTTGCTAAATTATTGCTTTTCATTTTGGAATATCGACTGCTTTGGAATCTTTTTCCGTTGCTGAGTATTTCATTGAAAAGTGTGACGGATTTTCTAACCTCACTCTGGTTTCTGGCTGTGCTGTGACTGTATGCTTGCGGAGGGTCATTATCGTGCATGCTCGAAGCAGTAGTCGTCATTGCGCATGCTTTAGGACACGCTCCAGGACACGTATGTTTACGCTTAGTCTTTATCTATTGGTTGTACTCTCGTCGTGAGCATCAGGCGCAAGCGCAGAGTCTCTTCACCACTGCTCTCTTTCTCTCTGGCTGGATTCTGCGCAAGCGTGTCACTGCCATGCTCATAATTTCTTGCGTGATTACTTTGATTGGTAACCTTCTGTTGCATCACAGCCAGTCTCTGTGGGGCCCTGGCCTTCAGTTGGTAATTCTGGGTTCTGTTCTGCATGTTCGGGAACTGCTCTAAATGCAAAAGCAAAATTGCGGGCCCCAGTTTGGCTTGTGATAAATGCTTAAAGGCTTTCCATCCTGGATGCTGCCAATTCTATCTGGCCACGAAGTCCGCGAGTGCATGCTGCTTTAAGAAGTTATCGCCTAAAGTAAACTGTGGTTTCTTACCTTCGGTCGTTGCGACTACGAGTCACCAAGAAAAAATGACATCACAAGCGACTGTAGGTAAATCAAGTACCTCTGATCCGAATCCTACCTCAATGGCTGATAGCTCCAAAATAGAGAACATGTTCGATAAAATTCTTGCAATCGTTGGTAGAACGGATGCAAAAATAACTGCATTCAGCGAGAGTCAGGAAAAAACAAATGCAGAATTTCGATCTTTGCTAGAGTGGATCCCGGTGTTAGAAAATAAGGTTACGGAGCAGGAAACCGATATTATCGCTTTGAAGCAGGAAAATAGTAGACTAAAAAATGAAGTCGATATGCTAAAACACTCGGTCAATAATGCATCCAGGGAGAGTTCAGGAGCAAGTGAGCTCATTATCTCTAGGATATCTGCGGATACACCCATTTCTTCTGAGGCCATCGTGATGAAAATCTTCGAAGTCCTGGGCATCTCGGAATTATCTTGTCACATGCTATCGGTAAATAAATTCTCGGCAAATACTAACGATCAAAGTACGAGTCGTCCAGTGCGGCAGCTCCACAACTCAAAATCTCTGATCATCAAGCTCACGTCAAGTGCAGTGTGCGAGGTTGTGCTGGACATGAAGAGGATGAATCGGGACCTCAAGAGAAGAGACATATTTGACGATTGCTTGCCCACGAGTGGCAACTTCAACATTTATTTGAACGAAATGCTGCCAGCTGCTAAGTACAATCTTTTAAATCATACTAAGATCAAGGCAAAATAAATCGTCTTTAAGTATGTGTGGGTCAGAAGTGGAGTCATCTACGTGAGAAGAGAAAATGGACGACCACGATTATCGATTCAAACAACGGAAGACCTAAACAGCTGACTGCCTCACTCGATGAAAAAGTCGCCAACACCGTCAGCTTATCTCAAGATAGCGCAATTTAATGCAAATTCGTTACTGGCGCATATTGATCAAATTCGTTGTTATTTTGCTTCAAATTTTTTTCATGTAATTGCGGTTTGTGAGACCTGGTTAGATTCACACATTCACGATGAGCTTGTAAAAATCGACAATTACTTTCTGCTCAGGAATGACGGGCAAGGGAAACGTGGTGGGGGTATAGCGTGCTACGTACATAACTCTCTCAAAGTCTCGGTTCTCGCGCTTTCGCCTAGTGCCTTTTCCAATAATCCCGAATTTATGATTATCGAGACCTATCAAGAAAATTCCGATAAGCTCTTGCTAACGGTGATGTATAGACAACCTAAGGCTTGCTTATTGCATGACTTCATAGCCGAATTCAATAAACTTTCCCATGCGTACAAGCACCTAATTGTTGCGGGAGATCTCAACTGCAATTTATTGTCTAGAAACTTCGATGCCGAGTATCTGAGGGATTTTATTTACTCTCAATCGTTGTTTCTTATCGAGGCAGGAGCCTCATTCAATACTGCGACTTGCGACTCCTAGCTGGATGTCTTTATCGCTGATAGTGACGATAATATCATTTCGTTCTTGAAGTCTGAAGTACTTTTCATAAATGGTCACGATCTTTTGGAATTGAGCTATGCGTTATCATTACCTGTAACTCAACCGTGCACTATAACTAGACGTAGTGTGAGGAATTTTAATGATCATAATAACAATCAAACGGTGTCCCTATTGCTTTCGGAAATTGATGCACTTGCTGAGTCAGCGACGGGTTCACCGTCTTACACCGATGGGTCTGACGTCGATCTCATTGCCAATGTACTCTCGAATACACTAAATTCGGCCATGAATATTCATGCGCCACTGCGCACTTTTTGTGTGAGCAGGCCTCCAACACCTTGGCTTCATCAGGATCTTAAGGAAAAAATGAGAATACGTAACAATCTATACAAACGTGCAAAACGAGCGAATAGTCTTATTAGGATGGCTATCTACAGGGATTGTAGGAATAAACTTACGATTGAGTTAAAGAAAGCGGAAAGTGATTATCAATTTAATAGACTCAGCACGATTGATGATCTAAAGAAATTGTGGAAAAAGCTTGCAAACCTGGGTCTGGTAAAATCAAGTTTCACATTGCCTCTACATTTCTTTTCGGCAAATCAACTGAATGTGCAATTTGTAGCTATCTCGAGTACAGATGATGCATTGAGTAAAGACCAATTTTCAACAACTATTTCGGCTGATGTTGTCTCTATTATCAATGCTTTATCATCGTTATCTCTCAGTTCAGGACCGGTGGTACTTCTCTTTTTAGTATGCGTAAAGCACTACCTAGTATAAGCAACCATCTAGCTCGGCTTTTCAATCTCTCGATTTAGCAGGGTCAAGTCCCAGTCACTTGGAAGAGAGCTTATATACGCCCTTTATCCAAGGTTGAGTCGCCGGTTGTACCATCTGATACGCGTCCAATAGCGAATCTTTGCGAGATCTCCAAAGTATTCGAGCGAATTGTGCATAAACAAATCTCTATTTTTTTGGAAACTAATAACATTCTTGATGCACGGCTATCAGGCTATAGACGAGGATTTAGCACTCAAACAGCTTTGCTGCGAATTTGTGAGGACATCAAGAGGGGTACTGATTCAGGCTTTCTTACTATGTTGAAATTACCGGTGAGATATCTGGTTGAGGGGGGATCGGGGTGAGGAACACCGAGAGAAAACTGACCGAGCCCGTGGGTATATTTTCGTCACCCTTGAGTGACGGTTCGAGTCGATACCGAGTTTATTTTAAGCTTAGCCTTTTACAGAGATGTTAGAAAATATAGTTGAGAAGGCCACGTGCAATCGAGCACAATGATCGAGAGCGAGAATCTCTTGAATGCAAGATGGCGACAAGAGACGCCACGAGGATTCTGAGATTAGTCCGGCTGAGATCGAGCACGAGGATATTGAGATACGCTGCGCCGCGAGAGTTGTATCCGAAATATTGATTGTTTGCCGACAGAAAGAATGAGGTGATCCGAATCTCAGTGAGAAAGAAGCCGATGGTGAGATTATATTGAGAGAATATCCGGATTGCTTAATTGATCTAAAACACGTGCTTATAAGCCACGGTGGTTGAGTGAATAATGGCGAAAAGCCGGCTTCACTTTGATCGAGTCGCCCGAAAATCCGGAGAGAGAGCGCGTGAGGAGTGCTGACCGAGCGGTGCTGCCGCGAGTGATTTGAGCGCGAGAATTCAAACATGATATTTTCCCAATATACTATATTAGTGTTATTTGATTTTAGCAAGGCTTTCAACACAGTATCGCATTCGAAGCTGCTAGTCAAATTAAAGACATTGGGATTTTCAGACTTTGCTCTTCTTTGGTTGTATTCTTATCTCACGGGGAGATCGCAGGCTGTGGTTGACTCAAATAATGTATGTTCTAAGTGGTGTTCGACGACAATGGGAGTTCCTCAGTGATCAGTTCTGGGTCCACTCCTATTTTCGTTATTTATTAATGATATTAGTCGAGGCCTGCGGTACTTGAGTCATATGGTGTTTGCAGACGACACCCAGATCTATTTGAGTTGTTCACCTTCAGAATTACATCTAGCCTTGGATGCTATCGGCAGTGATGTGAGCGCGATCTTCGATTTTGCAACATCGAATAAACTGACATTAAATACCACGAAGCTCAAAATCATGATTTTAGGCAGCAATTCTCGGGTAATTAACTTAGATCTTGACACACTCCCTCCGATAACACTCAATAACTCTCAGCTACCCTATGTAAGGAATGCCTGTAATCCAAGAGTAAACCTTGAAGCTCATTTGTCACGGGACAAGCATTTAGCGGGAATTTCAAGTAGAGTAAATGGGGTTCTTCATAAGCTCAAATATCATAAGGCCTCGCTCAGTATGGAGCTCAGAATTAGGCTAATCACCACACTTATTTTTCCCCACTTGGATTATTGTTGTCTGGTCTTCGATGATCTAACAGTTATGCAGGGTATAAAACTCCAGAGGTTGGTTAACAAATGCATTAGATTTATCTTTAATCTAAGAAAGGACGAGCATATTACGTCTTATAGGCATAGATTGAGATGGCTATCAGTGAGAAATCGACGTCATTATTTTCTGGCTATTCAAATGTTTAAATTACTGCACATGCAAGTTCCTCTATATATAAGGGAATTATATACAACACCTGATCCATCAATGCGACGAACTGTAAGATTGACTGCGCATGTTTTTCATATTCCGAGTCATCACACTCTATAGATAATCATTCGCCTTATCTGCGATCTACCTGTGGCATTCTTTACCTGGATACGTTACAGCTCCGCCTTCTTTGGAGGTCTTTAAAGAGAATATGTTTAATTATTTATTTAGCACTGAATTGTTAGAGAGAGTTTTAAAAAGTTTTAAAAAATTTTAATTTGTCTTAAATTGTTGTAATTACTTAATTATTTATTTAATTTAGAATTGTTACCAGTATAATAAAATTTATTTTGGTTCCATCTATTCGCGCCTTGGTTCTATGGGATCTGTATTGGTACAGTTGTCAGATTTCGTTAAGTCAATGTAGAATGCGAGAAGCTTATTGTTATCATTGTTATCGGGGATATAGTTAGTAGTGTACATGTTATTTATTGTGTTTACGATATCGATTGTACGTAGATAATATTTGAAATGCATTTCGAATTTACTGGAAATTATAAAAAGCGAAGTCAGAGTGCACAAATTATGTAAACTTAAGCTAGAATTATAAGCTAGTATGATGTATTTAGGAGAAATTATGAATTTGCCCTACAATCGAAACTTGGGCTTAATAAATGTATCATCATCATCATCATCATCATCATCTCTCTCTCTCTCTCTCTCTCTCTCTCTCTCTCTCTCTCTCTCTGTCTGTCTGTCTCTCTCTCTCTCTCTAAGAAGCACGAAGCACCTACAATCTAAGCTATCACAATCATAATCATATTTACTATTACTTATGTTGCTGCACTATTCCTTTGTGTCTGCAATATGAAATACGTTGTATTATTAGTATTATTATTTTTATTTTATACGTCTTTTCTCACGATTATATTACTTTGTATTACTTTGTATTTTCTACCTACGATTGAGCACTGTATTTTCCTTTATATTATTGTATTTAGCCCCACAGTATACTAGAGCTTAATGAACTTATCTCTCTCTCTCTCTCTCTCTCTCTCTCTCTCTCTCTCTCTCTCTCTCTTTCTCTATCTATCTCTATCAACTAACTAGTAACTATCAAGAAATGAAAGATACAAATGAGATGGCGGATAAGCTATTAGAAATCGTAACAGGAGCAATAGATGACATTGCACCAATAACAAAACAGACTATCAAAGAAAAATGGGAGATGAAACCGTGGATAACAAACGAGGTTAAACGCGCATGTAAAGAGAAAGATGGAGCGTACAAGAGAGCGATAGAGTCAAATGATGAAATGGAGTGGACAATATATAGATTTTACAGAAATAAGATGATGAATGAAATGAGAAGGAGCAAAATAAATTATTACGAAAATAATATAGATAGGTGTAAAACAGATCCTAAGAAAATGTGGAAAGCAATCAAAGAACTGATAGGAACAAAAAAGAGAGATACGAGCAAGAGCGAAGTAACTTTCGATGGGGTGAAGTGTACAAAAATGAAAGAAATTGCTGATAGTTTTAATATATTCTTTTTACAAAGTATCGACGACATAGTAAGTGACATAGGAATGATAGAAGTGGAGGAGACTGATAATGAAGAAGACTATACGATCAAAAGTAAGCATTTTAGGAAAATAGAACATAAGGAATTAGACAACATAATAGACAATCTAGACGATAAAAAAGGAACTGATGAGGGTATAACAGAAGAGATTATGAAACAAATATGGAAAGCGCAGAGTGAAGCTGTTATTACACTTATAAATAAATCGCTAGAAGAAGGCATATTTCCGGAGAAATGGAAGACCTCTACTGTAGCACCGATACAAAAAGTGCATGGAAGTTTAAAGGCGGAGGAATACAGACCTTTAAACGTATTACCTATCTACGAGAAAGTGCTCGAATTAGTAGTAAAGAAACAAATAGTAGATATACTCGAGGCAAACAATAGTATAGTGGAGGAACAATCTGGCTTTAGGAAAGGACTGTCCTGTGAGGTAGCAATACAAAAAACATTAATAGAATGGAGAGAGCACTTAGATAAAAGCGAGATGATAGGGGTGGTATTTGTCGATTTTTAAAAGGGCATTCGAAACAGTGAGTAGGATAAGGTTGCTAAAAAAGATGAAATCATACGGGATCGGCGGTGTGATATTAAAGTGGCTCAAATCATATATGACAAATAGGAAACAAAAAGTAAAATATATGCAGGAAATGTCAAGCGAGCGAATAGTGGAACATGGGGTGCCGCAGGGGTCGGTACTTGGACCGCTAATGTTCATAATATATATTAATGATATAATTAAAGAGTTCGAATACTGCAAATGCCATATGTTTGCGGATGATATGGTTATATATATTAAGGGAGCTTTCCAGTGTGAAATTTTCAAAAAATCGATTTTTTTTTTGCTTTATCGAATATTGAGCACGATCTTTTCGAAGAAGCAGAAGGGATATTGTATGGACCTGGCATCGCTGATTGACCGTAAGTAAACGATTTACCTAAAATTTCTTCACTTGAAACTTTGAACGCGTTATTCTCGAAACAGCATTTTTTAAAACGGTGTCCAACCTGGAGGGCAGAGTTTTAAAGCTATCGAGTTGAATTTTTTACACAATATTCTTAACGTCATTGTTTATCGTGCTATGGAAGCTTTTTTTTTTTGACATCTTCCTATTTTTTTGTAAAAAAAACTGCCAAAAAAATGCTAAAATCGATACTTTTTGTTCAAACCGGCGCCATTTTTGCAAAAAAAAAAAAAAAAAAAGCCTCCATAGCACGAAAGCCAATTATATATCGATCAATAATCTTTTTGTGTTTTTTGTTTCAGATCAAAATTGTGACCCCCAACGTGGACACCACATCCAAGTGCATTTTCTGCAACAATTGTTTCATCATTTAATAGATATTGGTATGAGTTCTTACACCGACTCCCCTGAGGGTTGCGGGCTCCCAACACCATCTACCCTCGGTCTCCTCTCGTATCCGTTTGTCCCCGGTTCGATCCCCGCTGCCGGAGCTTGTCGCGCACTCGCTAGATTTAAACACCTGGGACAGAAACAGTCGTAGTTCGTACGCCTTGCCTCTGGAGCTACGTCCGAGCCCGTTTGTGCTTTTACCATCTGCTGTGCTACGGCAATGCTTCTCGCTGCCGGAGCTCGTCTCGCACACGCTAGATGTCAGCACATTGGGACAGAGGCAGTCGTAGTTCGTACGTCCTGTTTCTGGAGCTACGTCCGAGCCCGTTGTGTTTTCATCAGCCGTGCTCCGGCATCGGGAATCGAACCCGAGACATCTTCCCAGCCTTTCGGTTACCACACCAAGGCGCTGATTTCCTTTGGACCTACTTTTTTAGGTGGATTCCGAACCACCGGGTCACAGAAAAAGCACTTAGAAAATTTTTCCATTGGTGCCGAGAGTGGGAATCGAACCCGGCCACATCGCGCGCCACTGCGTGCGAGCCGATCACGCTACCCACTGCGCTACTGCTCCCCCTATTTTTATAGATATTAATTAATAAATAAATCGATCTTTAAAAAATTGTTTTGTATTCTTCAATACCCAATTAATATACAAAAAAAACCAGACCGATTAGATTATTTTTTCTTTAAAAAAAAAAAATCGCGAAAAACAGCGATTTTTCGGGCTGTCACACTGGAAAGCTCCCTTAATGATGGAGACTCAGGAGAAATAGAGTGTAAAATAAATAATGACTTAAGAAAAATAGCAGTATGATTAAAACGAAATCAATTGAAGATTAATGTTAAGAAAACTAAATTTATGTACATAAAATACCCACGTAAAAAAACAACAGGGAATAGTTGCAATATTTATATAGAAGAGGAAATGATTGAGGAAATTTTATAAACGAAATACTTGGGAGTAGTAATTGACACACATTTAAATTTTATTAAGCAAGCGGAGTATATAGCGAAAAAAGTTGCGAAGAAAGTTAATTCTTTGTATAGAATAAATAAATACATATCAGTATACACGAGAGTCACGATTTACAGAACGCTAATAGCCCCACACTACGAATATTGTAGTACAATAATGTTGAACATGAGTGAGAGCAGCATGCAAATGCTACAATGGGGGCAAAACAGAGCGATGCGAGCAATACTGAGATGCGATAGATATGCACGAATAAAAGATATGTTGGAGATTTTATTATTTATGAGTATAAAACAAAGAATGGTTTACAATGTCTGTGTAATGGTTTACAAAATGGTAAATGGATTGGGACCAAGTTATTTAAATAGATTAATTATAAGAGAAGAAAGACAACAGAGGTATAACACGAGAAGGAGGAATGCTATACAAGTACAATACTGTAGGAAAATAACAGCAGAAAGAAAAGATAATGCATGCGGGAATAAAAATTTATAACGAGTTACCGAGCGAATTGAAGGAGTTAAGAGCATGTGAAAGCACTGTTTTACCCTCTCTTATGGTAATGCAGAGTGCATGTTAAATTTCAAACAAGTACCACTCCTAAACTATCAAACCGAATGGATTGCATTTTGCACAGGTATTTCTGGAGACCTTTATACATACGGTGTTGACCCGAAAATGTTAAAATTATAATTAGAAATGAAAATTTTTAGTGAAAATTGAAGAATTTAAAATATTTTACAAAATATTGGGTCAACACCGACTAGACGGATAAAAACCCTAAACAACGAGTCTTCATTTATTGCTGTACGTCAAAAATTGGCTTCGTGGCATTTGTTTGAAAAATTACGTGTTAATTTTGTCGGTAAGGAGATGTAGAGAGAGCGCGTAGTTCCTGAGCAGTCCGCCGCAATTCGAAGCGTGAGCGCTGCGAATCGTTGTCTCCGATACCATATGCGCAGAAAAAGGAGAGCGAGCGAGACCGGGAGAGAGCGAGAAAGAGAGAGAGGGAGGGAGTTATCGATATGTATATCTGTATATACGCATGTATTACGATATACAAATTTCGAACAAGTATCACTCCTATACTATCGAACCGAATATATTGAATTTTGCACAGGTATTTTTGGAGACCTTTATTCATACGGTGTTGACCCGAAAATGTTGAAATTATAATTAGAAATGAAAATTTTTAGTGAAAATTGAAGAATTTAAAAGATTTTACAAAATATTGGGTCAACACCGACTAGACGGATAAAAGCCCTAAACAACGAGTCTTCATTTATTGCTGTACGTCAAAAATTGGCTTCGTGGCATTTGTTTGAAAAATTACATGTTCATTTTGTCGGTAATGCTCCGAGCGATCCACGGCCAGCTCGAATGGAAAGAGGAGAGCGAGACCGGGAGAGAGCGAGAAAGAGAGAGAGGGAGGGAGTTATCGATATGTATATCTGTATATACGCATGTATTACTATATACAAATTTCAAACAAGTATCACTCCTATACTATCAAACCGAATGTATTGAATTTCGCACAGGTATTTCTGGAGACCTTTATTCATACGGTGTTGACCCGAAAATGTTGAAATTATAATTAGAAATGAAAATTTTTAGTGAAAATTGAAGAATTTAAAAGATTTTACAAAATATTGGGTCAACACCGACTAGACGGATAAAAGCCCTAAACAACGAGACTTCATTTATTGCTGTACGTCAAAAATTGGCTTCGTGGCATTTGTTTGAAAAATTACATGTTAATTTTGTCGGTAATGCTCCGAGCGATCCACGGCCAGCTCGAATGGAAAGAGGAGAGCGAGACCGGGAGAGAGCGAGAAAGAAAGAGAGGGAGGGAGTTATCGATATGTATATCTGTATATACGCATGTATTACGATATACAAATTTCAAACAAGTATCACTCCTATACTATCAAACCGAATATATTGAATTTTGCATAGGTATTTCTTGAGACCTTTATTCATACGGTGTTGACCCGAAAATGTTGAAATTATAATTAGAAATGAAAATTTTTAGCGAAAATTGAAGAATTTAAAAGATTTTACAAAATATTGGGTCAACACCGACTAGACGGATAAAAGCCCTAAACAACGAGTCTTCATTTATTGCTGTACGTCAAAAATTGGCTTCGTGGCATTTGTTTGAAAAATTACATGTTAATTTTGTCGGTAATGCTCCGAGCGATCCACGGCCAGCTCGAATGGAAAGAGGAGAGCGAGACCGGGAGAGAGCGAGAAAGAAAGAGAGGGAGGGAGTTATCGATATGTATATCTGTATATACGCATGTATTACGATATACAAATTTCAAACAAGTATCACTCCTATACTATCAAACCGAATATATTGAATTTTGCACAGGTATTTCTTGAGACCTTTATTCATACGGTGTTGACCCGAAAATGTTGAAATTATAATTAGAAATGAAAATTTTTAGCGAAAATTGAAGAATTTAAAAGATTTTACAAAATATTGGGTCAACACCGACTAGACGGATAAAAGCCCTAAACAACGAGTCTTCATTTATTGCTGTACGTCAAAAATTGGCTTCGTGGCATTTGTTTGAAAAATTACATGTTAATTTTGTCGGTAATGCTCCGAGCGATCCACGGCCAGCTCGAATGGAAAGAGGAGAGCGAGACCGGGAGAGAGCGAGAAAGAGAGAGAGAGGGAGGGAGTTATCGATATGTATATCTGTATATACGCATGTATTATTATATACAAATTTCAAACAAGTATCACTCCTATACTATCAAACCGAATATATTGAATTTTGCACAGGTATTTTTGGAGACCTTTATTCATACGGTGTTGACCCGAAAATGTTGAAATTATAATTAGAAATGAAAATTTTTAGTGAAAATTGAAGAATTTAAAAGATTTTACAAAATATTGGGTCAACACCGACTAGACGGATAAAAGCCCTAAACAACGAGTCTTCATTTATTGCTGTACGTCAAAAATTGGCTTCGTGGCATTTGTTTGAAAAATTACATGTTAATTTTGTCGGTAATGCTCCGAGCGATCCACGGCCAGCTCGAATGGAAAGAGGAGAGCGAGACCGGGAGAGAGCGAGAAAGAGAGAGAGGGAGGGAGTTATCGATATGTATATCTGTATATACGCATGTATTATTATATACAAATTTCAAACAAGTATCACTCCTATACTATCAAACCGAATATATTGAATTTTGCACAGGTATTTCTGGAGACCTTTATTCATACGGTGTTGACCCGAAAATGTTGAAATTATAATTAGAAATGAAAATTTTTAGTGAAAATTGAAGAATTTAAAAGATTTTACAAAATATTGGGTCAACACCGACTAGACGGATAAAAGCCCTAAACAACGAGACTTCATTTATTGCTGTACGTCAAAAATTGGCTTCGTGGCATTTGTTTGAAAAATTACATGTTAATTTTGTCGGTAATGCTCCGAGCGATCCACGGCCAGCTCGAATGGAAAGAGGAGAGCGAGACCGGGAGAGAGCGAGAAAGAAAGAGAGGGAGGGAGTTATCGATATGTATATCTGTATATACGCATGTATTACGATATACAAATTTCAAACAAGTATCACTCCTATACTATCAAACCGAATATATTGAATTTTGCATAGGTATTTCTTGAGACCTTTATTCATACGGTGTTGACCCGAAAATGTTGAAATTATAATTAGAAATGAAAATTTTTAGCGAAAATTGAAGAATTTAAAAGATTTTACAAAATATTGGGTCAACACCGACTAGACGGATAAAAGCCCTAAACAACGAGTCTTCATTTATTGCTGTACGTCAAAAATTGGCTTCGTGGCATTTGTTTGAAAAATTACATGTTAATTTTGTCGGTAATGCTCCGAGCGATCCACGGCCAGCTCGAATGGAAAGAGGAGAGCGAGACCGGGAGAGAGCGAGAAAGAAAGAGAGGGAGGGAGTTATCGATATGTATATCTGTATATACGCATGTATTACGATATACAAATTTCAAACAAGTATCACTCCTATACTATCAAACCGAATATATTGAATTTTGCACAGGTATTTCTTGAGACCTTTATTCATACGGTGTTGACCCGAAAATGTTGAAATTATAATTAGAAATGAAAATTTTTAGCGAAAATTGAAGAATTTAAAAGATTTTACAAAATATTGGGTCAACACCGACTAGACGGATAAAAGCCCTAAACAACGAGTCTTCATTTATTGCTGTACGTCAAAAATTGGCTTCGTGGCATTTGTTTGAAAAATTACATGTTAATTTTGTCGGTAATGCTCCGAGCGATCCACGGCCAGCTCGAATGGAAAGAGGAGAGCGAGACCGGGAGAGAGCGAGAAAGAGAGAGAGAGGGAGGGAGTTATCGATATGTATATCTGTATATACGCATGTATTATTATATACAAATTTCAAACAAGTATCACTCCTATACTATCAAACCGAATATATTGAATTTTGCACAGGTATTTTTGGAGACCTTTATTCATACGGTGTTGACCCGAAAATGTTGAAATTATAATTAGAAATGAAAATTTTTAGTGAAAATTGAAGAATTTAAAAGATTTTACAAAATATTGGGTCAACACCGACTAGACGGATAAAAGCCCTAAACAACGAGTCTTCATTTATTGCTGTACGTCAAAAATTGGCTTCGTGGCATTTGTTTGAAAAATTACATGTTAATTTTGTCGGTAATGCTCCGAGCGATCCACGGCCAGCTCGAATGGAAAGAGGAGAGCGAGACCGGGAGAGAGCGAGAAAGAGAGAGAGGGAGGGAGTTATCGATATGTATATCTGTATATACGCATGTATTATTATATACAAATTTCAAACAAGTATCACTCCTATACTATCAAACCGAATATATTGAATTTTGCACAGGTATTTCTGGAGACCTTTATTCATACGGTGTTGACCCGAAAATGTTGAAATTATAATTAGAAATGAAAATTTTTAGTGAAAATTGAAGAATTTAAAAGATTTTACAAAATATTGGGTCAACACCGACTAGACGGATAAAAGCCCTAAACAACGAGACTTCATTTATTGCTGTACGTCAAAAATTGGCTTCGTGGCATTTGTTTGAAAAATTACATGTTAATTTTGTCGGTAATGCTCCGAGCGATCCACGGCCAGCTCGAATGGAAAGAGGAGAGCGAGACCGGGAGAGAGTGATAGATATGTATATGTGCATAAACTCATATTTTATTCTATATATATAATATATGTATGTATATTATATATTTATATATACATGTATATATACTCCGTTCACCGAGAGAACGTACTCCGTCCTCTCAACTACCTACCATGTTTTAAAAAAATTTTATGAGGTATTGAAGTTGCTCAAAGTTATAAAAAGTAGTCGAGATGGCCGAAAACCGAAAAAAATCGATGAAAATCCTCTCATTTTAACATGCAACCACGCTCATCTCTCGGTAATGAGAAATATTGCAGTAAACTTGTTGAGCGCTTGTACCATTTTGTTAAAAAAAAACGGGTATATTCAAATGCACAATGCTCGGCGGTGCAGCAATTTCTGTTTCGTGAAATACTGAGCCTTTTACAATTATAGTAGTGCTTTTGTCTTCTTCGTATAAGCATGTCAGTTTCATCAACTCATCGTGTTATTACATTGTAAGGAGCAGTACCATGATTTCGTGGAAGACGTAGAGAGGCAAGGGGCAAAAAATAACAACCGCCCATGCGAATGTCAAAACTCGTCATTACGCGTTTTGCCAGCTTCATCGTACAACGTCGCGTTTTCACGTGACAAAGCGATTTTACTATAACAGATGACTGCGCGTGACGTGAAATTTTTATAAGTAGTATTATACATGTGTAACGAAATATAGTGTACAAAGACAAAATTTATTAATTAAGATTTAGTGAAGTGCGGTATTTCATACCTACACGGTGATTGGTAAGTGACGTGAAAAATATGGGCAATAAAGAAAATTTGAACAAAAATCGTCCTCGTTCACGTCGAACGACCAAGAAATACAGGTACGTTTTGCAAACACACTTATTCCTTATTCATTAAACTAGTATTATTTTTTGCTAAAAATATCGCGCGACTAATGGAAAAAGGTCATAAGCGACAAAAAATGCGATGAAAATTGGAAAACGGGGCAAGATAGATGACGAAGTAATCGATACTGGACCAGTTATCGACAGTATGTAGAATGCGTATAAATGGGAGATTCCAAGTAGATCCACCTACGCCATAACCCTGAGAATTTTAGATTCTTCTGATTTTTTTATGATTAACCTCGACCTACAATAGACAACAATAGGTTTGACCTTTTTTTACCCTCAGGTAGATATTTTTTAATTTAGACCCGAGCAGAGGTGGAGGTAATCCTACATATTCTTCTATCTCTTTTATTATTGATTTTTTTGTATAAACGATGATAAACGAAATTGTTGGAAGTTGAATTTGCTATCAGGCTATAGCTAGCAGCCGGAGCTAGCAGCCGAGCGCCGCGATGCAGGGCCGCAGCAGCGTCTATAGTGCCCGCGTAGGGAGATTCACAATTCACTCGACATACATTACATTGAGTCTGAGGCGTAGTACATTTATTTACACAGGGTTTATCGTGGGTGGTACAATGGGAAATAAGCCATTTTTCAGGGGAGCAAACTGTTTTATTTTTGCTTGGCAATTTTTTAATATTTAAAAATACGTAATATTTTAAATCGCAGCAACCGACCACTCGGGATAGGTGAAAAGTTTTTAATATTTACATAAGGGTAGTTTCTGATACGGACTTATAGAAATTGTCCGTTTCGCTGAAGGAGCAACGTTTTTTTTTCATTTTAAAAATTTTTTAAGATCTCCAAATTCAAAATATGATAAAGTCGCAGCAGCCGACCACTCGGCATAGGTGAAAAGTTTTGAATATTTACACAATAGTAGTTTCTGATACGGACTTGTAGAAATTGTCCGTTTTTCGAAGGAGCATCGTTTTTTTTTTTAATTTTTTAAGATCTCAAAATTCAAAATATGATAAAACCGCAGCAGCCGACCACTCGGCATAGGTGAAAAGTTTTGAATATTTACACAAGGGTAGTTTCTGATACGGACTTGTAGAAATTGTCCGTTTTTCGAAGGAGCATTTTTTTTTTTTTTTTTTTTTTTTTAAGATCTCACAATTCAAAATATGATAAAACCGCAGCAGCCGACCACTCGGCATAGGCGAAAAGTTTTTAATATTTACATAAGGGTAGTTTCTGATACGGACTTATAGAAATTGTCCGTTTCGCTGAAGGAGCAACGTTTTTTTTTTATTTTTTTAATTTTTTAAGATCTCCAAATTCAAAATATGATAAAGTCGCAGCAGCCGACCACTCGGCATACGTGAAAAGTTTTGAATATTTACACAATAGTAGTTTCTGATACGGACTTGTAGAAATTGTCCGTTTTTCGAAGGAGCATCGTTTTTTTTTTTTATTTTTTAAGATCTCAAAATTCAAAATATGATAAAACCGCAGCAGCCGACCACTCGGCATAGGCGAAAAGTTTTTAATATTTACATAAGGGTAGTTTCTGATACGGACTTATAGAAATTGTCCGTTTCGCTGAAGGAGCAACGTTTTTTTTTTTATTTTTTTAATTTTTTAAGATCTCCAAATTCAAAATATGATAAAGTCGCAGCAGCCGACCACTCGGCATAGGTGAAAAGTTTTGAATATTTACACAAGGGTAGTTTCTGATACGGACTTGTAGAAATTGTCCGTTTTTCGAAGGAGCATCGTTTTTTTTTTTAATTTTTTAAGATCTCAAAATTCAAAATATGATAAAACCGCAGCAGCCGACCACTCGGCATAGGTGAAAAGTTTTGAATATTTACACAAGGGTAGTTTCTGATACGGACTTGTAGAAATTGTCCGTTTTTCGAAGGAGCATCGTTTTTTTTTTTTTTTAAATTTTTTAAGATCTCAAAATTCAAAATATGATAAAACCGCAGCAGCCGACCACTCGGCATAGGTGAATAGTTTTGAATATTTACACAAGGGTAGTTTCTAATGCGGACTTGTAGAAATTGTCCGTTATTCGAAGGAGAATCCTTTTTTTTTCAATTTTTTAAGATCTCAAAATTCAAAATATGATAAAACCGCAGCAGCCGACCACTAGGCATAGGTGAAAAGTTTTGAATATTTACACAAGGGTAGTTTCTAATACGGACTTGTGGAAATTGTCCTTTTTTCGAAGGAGCATCGTTTTTTTTTTTAATTTTTTAAGATCTCAAAATTCAAAATATGATAAAACCGCAGCAGCCGACCACTCGGCATAGGTGAAAAGTTTTGAATATTTACACAATAGTAGTTTCTGATACGGACTTGTATAAATTGTCCGTTTTTCGAAGGAGCATCGTTTTTTTTTTTTTAATTTTTTAAGATCTCAAAATTCAAAATATAATAAAACCACAGCAGCCGACCACTCGGCATAGGTAAAAAGTTTTTAATATTTACGTAAGGGTAGTTTCTGATACGGACTTATAGAAATTGTCCGTTTCTTGGAGGAGCAACGTTTTTTTTTTTAAATTTTTTTAATTTTTTAAGATCTCCAAATTCAAAATATGATAAAATCGCAGCAGCCGACCACTCGGCATACGTGAAAAGTTTTGAATATTTACATAAGGGTACTTTCTGATACGGACCTATAGAAATTGTCCGTTTTTCGAAGGAGCAACTTTTTATTTTTTTTTAGGATCTCAAAATTCAAAATATGATAAAATCGCAGCAGCTGACCACTCGGCATAGGTGAAAAGTTTTGAATATTTACACAAGGATAGTTTCTGATACGGACTTGTAGAAATTGTCCGTTTTTCGAAGGAGCATTTTTTTTTTTTTTTTTTTTTTTTTTAATGATCTCACAATTCAAAATATGATAAAACCGCAGCAGCCGACCACTAGGCATAGGTGAAAAGTTTTGAATATTTACACAAGGGTAGTTTCTAATACGGACTTGTAGAAATTGTCCGTTTTTCGAAGGAGCATCGTTTTTTTTTAAATTTTTTAAGATCTCAAAATTCAAAATATGATAAAACCGCAGCAGCCGACCACTCGGTACAGGTGAAAAGTTTTGAATTTTTACACAAGGGTAGTTTCTAATACGGACTTGTAGTAATTGTCCGTTTTTGCAGAAGGAGCATCGTTTTTTTTTAATTTTTTAAGATCTCAAAATTCAGAATATGATAAAACCGCAGCAGCCGACCACTTGGCATAGGTGAAAAGTTTTGAATATTTACACAAGGGTAGTTTCTGATACGGACTTGTAGAAATTGTCCGTTTCGCTGAAGGAGCAACGTTTTTTTTTTTTTTATTTTTTTAATTTTTTAAGATCTCCAAATTCAAAATATGATAAAGTCGCAGCAGCCGACCACTCGGCATAGGTGAAAAGTTTTGAATATTTACACAATAGTAGTTTCTGATACGGACTTGTAGAAATTGTCCGTTTTTCGAAGGAGCATCGTTTTTTTTTTTTTTTAATTTTTTAAGATCTCAAAATTCAAAATATGATAAAACCGCAGCAGCCGACCACTCGGCATAGGTGAAAAGTTTTGAATATTTACACGAGGGTAGTTTCTGATACGGACTTGTAGAAATTGTCCGTTTTTCGAAGGAGCATTTTTTTTTTTTTTTTCCTGAAAAAATAGTAAACATTTTTTTTTAACTGTGGGCAATGGCGAAAAACGACTTTTCGAATACACTCATATTAATTAGGCTTTATTTTTTTTTCGGAAAGTTCAATGTTTTTTTTTCTAATTCAAGCCGCAATAATCAAATTGAAAAAAAAAAAAAGTTTCAAATGAAAGAATTCGAAACCCAACGGTGGCTAAAAAATGGAGGAAAAAATTATGGCACGTGTTTTTCGTCACCGACACTAAATTGTGTCATTTACGAAATGATCCCCGACAGTGAAACCCAAACTTAGCCGATAATTGATTTTTTTACTCCTATATATACATCTATTCTTTTCCTTTTGAGCGTAATTTCGATCGTTCGTGAAGGCCACGCGAATTTGATGATATAAACATGATGTAAATGAATGAATGGATGAATCGTGCATAATTTCGCTTAGCCGAGAGATCCGCGAAATCCACGTATTATACAGGTATTTCTCATGTGCGACGTGTATACTACGTACATTTCGCGGATGACTCGGCATCGCGCAATTTGACAATATTCTTCCATTTATTCATTTCTATCGTGTTTATATTATCAAATTCGCGTAGCCTTCACGAACGATCGAAGATTTGTTTCAAAGAAGAAAAATAATATATTTGCGGCGGAGAAAACCGAAGGAACTCGCGTGATGAATCGGTGTGGGAGCGGTTCCGTGTGTGCGTGTGCGTCGGGCATTCTCGGCTTTCTCCGCGCAGTCTCCGGGTCTGGAAGACCGTGGGCCTGGCACACGTGCTTGTATTCGAGACTGATGAGAAAAAAGAGCGAGAGAGAGAGAGAGAGAGAGAGAGAGAGATTTTCGCCGAGAACACATGTTCATGGTGACAAACACGTGCTCGATCGACGATGCTCTCTTACCATCGTTCGACGAGCTCGATGGTTCGTTTCGATGAGACTCGATCGAGAATCATAAATTCACGACCGAGGACTCATCGTTTGGCATGAATTCGCGCTCGTCGAGTTGTGATTGTACGTACGCGTACGCGTACGTACAATCTACTCTTCAACAGAGAGCGAGACAGGGAGAGAGAGAGAGAGAGAGAGAGAGAGAGAGAAGAGAAAGACATTTTCTCTCAACGTGCCTGAAGAAGTTTCACTCAAAAATGTTCGTTTCGTGAAACACTGAACCTTTTGCAATAAGAAGTGCTTTTATCTTTTTTGTAGAAGCATACAGTTTCATCAACTCTGCGTGTTATTACATTGTAACGGTCAGTGCCTTGATTTCGTTGAAGCCCGTGAGAGGAGAAGGGAAAAAAAACAATCGCCCGTGCGAACTGTCGAAACACGCCAATACGCGTTTTGCCAGCATTCACGTTTTAATGCACGTGTTGTAAAAAGTGATTTTACTAAATAGCAGACGACTGCGCGTAACGTGAACTTTTAATGAGTAATAGTATTATTCATGTGTAAAGAAAAAATAGTGTACACATATAAGAATTTGGATTAAAAAATTCGTGAAGTGCGGTAATTCATACCTACAAAAAGTGATTGATAAAGTGAGGTGAAAGAGGAGAATAAAAATAATTTAAAAAATCGTCCTCAATCACGCCGAAGGAGCAATAAATCCAGGCACATTTTGCAAAAACACTTATGGCACAATCTAATGGCTCAGAAAAAAATGAAAATTGGAAAAAAAATATTGTATGCAAAATTTGAAATAAAAATGTTATATAATGCGAGTATATATCTCAATATATTTGCGAATATTTTGTAAATTTTGTAAAAAAATTGTCGAAAGCAAAATTTTACATTTTTAATGGAAAAAAACCTATTTAAAAAATAAAAATCGATTTTTTATCGATTATGACAGTTTCAAAAAATTTGAAATATTTTTTTTTGAATTCCTGGAACTGTTTTCAAAAGTCATAGGTCTCTTTCCAGATGGAGATATTCAATCTGAAGGCTCAGAAAAAAAGAAAATTGAAAAAAAAAATTTTAGGCAAAATTTGAAATAAAAATGTTATATAATGGGAGTATATTTCTCAATATATTGACGAATATTTTGTAAATAAATATTGAGAAATATACTATGTAATGGATCAGAAAAAAATGAAAATTGGAAAAAAATATTTTATGCAAAATTTGAAATAAAAATGTTATATAATGCGAGTATATATCTCAATATATTTACGAATATTTTGTACATAAATATTGAGAAATATACTCGCATCATATAACATTTTTATTTCAAATTTTGCAGAAAATTTTTCTTCATAATTTACTTTTTTTCTGAGCCTTTAGATTGAATTTCTCCATCTGGAAAGAGACGTATTCCTTTTGAAAAAAGTTCGAGGAATAAAAAGACGAGTGTTTTTAGAGACTTCATCTTACAAATTACATAGTTCTGTAAAATTTTCTCAGCTTCCTGAAAAAATAGTAAACATTTTTTTTTAACTGTGGGCAATGGCGAAAAACGACTTTTCGAATACACTCATATTAATTAGGCTTTATTTTTTTTTTCGGAAAGTTCAATTTTTTTTTTCTAATTCAAGCCGCAATAATCAAATTGAAAAAAAAAGTTTCCAATGAAAGAATTCGAAACCCAACGGTGGCTAAAAAATGGAGGAAAAAATTATGGCACGTGTTTTTCTTCACCGACACTAAATTGTGTCATTTACAAAATGATCCCCGACAGTGAAACCCAAACTTAGCCGATAATTGATTTTTTTACTCCTATATATACATCTATTCTTTTCCTTTTGAGCGTAATTCGATCGTTCGTGAAGGCCACGCGAATTTGATGATATAAACACGATGTAAATGAATGAATGGATGAATCGTGCATAATTTCGCTTAGCCGAGAGATCCGCGAAATCCAGGTATTATACAGGTATTTTTCATGTGCGACGTGTATACTACGTAGATTTCGCGGATGACTCGGCATCGCGCAATTTGACAATATTCTTCCAATTATTAATTTCTAGCGTGTTTATATTATCAAATTCGCGTAGCCTTCACGAACGATCGAAGATTTGTTTCAAAGAAGAAAAATGATATATATGCGGCGGAGAAAACCGAAAGAACTCGCGTGATGAATCGGTGTGGGAGCGGTTCCGTGTGTGCGTGTGCGTCGGGCATTCTCGGCTTTCTCCGCGCAGTCTCCGGGTCTGGAAGACCGTGGGCCTGGCACACGTGCTTGCATTCGAGACTGATGAGAAAAAAGAGCGAGAGAGAGAGAGAGAGAGAGAGAGAAAGACATTTTCGCCGAAATTGCTCGTTCTCGGTGATGATAAATATGCTCGATCGACGATGCTCTTCTAGTATCGTTCGACAAGTCGGACGATTCATTTCGACGAGATTTGATCAAGAATCTAATATTCTCGGCCGAGAACTCGTCTATTCGAATGTGTCAGGGCTCGTCGCATTTTCGTTCGCGTACCTGAAATCGACATTCAAAGTGAGAGCGAATGAGAGAGAGAGAGAGAGAGAGGGAGAGAGAGAGAGAGAGAGAGAGAGAGAGAGAGAGAGAGAGAGATTTTCGCCGAGAACACATGTTCATGGTGACAAACACGTGCTCGATCGACGATGCTCTCTTACCGTCGTTCGACGAGCTCGATGGTTCGTTTCGATGAGACTCGATCGAGAATCATAAATTCACAACCGAGGACTCATCGTTTGGCATGAATTCGCGCTCGTCGAGTTGTTGATCGCGTACATACATAAGCGAGAGTGCTTCGCCACCAAAATTGCACGTTATTCTCGGTGATGATAAACACGCTCGATCGACGATGCTCTTTTAGCATCGTTCGACGAGTCCGATAATTTATTTCGACGAGACTCGATCGAGAATCTAGTATTCTCTGCCGAGAACTCGTCTATTTGAATATGTCAGGGCTCGTCGAATTTTTGCTCGCGTACGTACAATCTACTCTTCAAGAGAGAGCGAGACAGGGAGAGAGAGAGAGAGAGAGAGAGAGAGAGAGAGAGAGAGAGAAGAGAGACATTTTCTCTCAACGTGCCTGAAGAAGTTTCACTCAAAAATGTTCGTTTCGTGAAACACTGAACCTTTTACAATAAGTAGTGCTTTTATCTTTTTTGTATAAGCATACAGTTTCATCAACTCAGCGTGTTATTACATTGTAACGGTCAGTGCCTTGATTTCGTTGAAGCCCGTGAGAGGAGAAGGGAAAAAAAAACAATCGCCCGTGTGAACTGTCGAAACCCGCCAATACGCGTTTCGCCAGCTTCATCGTATTCAATGTGTTGTAAAAAGCGGTTTTACTAAATAGCAGACGACTGCGCGTAACGTGAACTTTTAATGAGTAATAGTATTATTCATGTGTAAAGAAAAAATAGTGTACAAATATAAGAATTTGGATTAAAAAATTCGTGAAGTGCGGTAATTCATACCTACAAAAAGTGATTGATAAAGTGAGGTGAAAGAGGAGAATAAAAATAATTTAAAAAATCGTCCTCAATCACGCCGAAGGAGCAATAAATACAGGTACATTTTGCAAACACACTTATGGCACAATCTAATGGCTCAGAAAAAAATGAAAATTGGAAAAAAAATATTGTATGCAAAATTTGAAATAAAAATGTTATATAATGCGAGTATATATCTCAATATATTTGCGAATATTTTGTAAATTTTGTAAAAAAATTGTTGAAAGCAAAATTTTACATTTTTAATGGAAAAAAACCTATTTAAAAAATAAAAATCGATTTTTTATCGATTATGACAGTTTCAAAAAATTTGAAATATTTTTTTTTGAATTCCTGGAACTGTTTTCAAAAGTCATAGGTCTCTTTCCAGATGGAGATATTCAATCTGAAGGCTCAGAAAAAAAGAAAATTGAAAAAAAAAATTTTAGGCAAAATTTGAAATAAAAATGTTATATAATGGGAGTATATTTCTCAATATATTGACGAATATTTTGTAAATAAATATTGAGAAATATACTATCTAATGGATTAGAAAAAAAAAGAAAATTGGAAAAAAATATTTTATGCAAAATTTGAAATAAAAATGTTATATAATGCGAGTATATATCTCAATATATTTACGAATATTTTGTAAATAAATATTGAGAAATATACTCGGATCATACAACATTTTTATTTCAAATTTTGCAGAAAATTTTTCTTCATAATTTACTTTTTTTCTAAGCCTTTAGATTGGATTTCTCCATCTGGAAAGAGACGTATTCCTTTTGAAAAAAGTTCGAGGAATAAAAAAACGAGTGTTTTTAGAGACTTCATCTTACAAATTACATAGTTCTGTAAAATTTTCTCAGCTTCCTGAAAAAACAGTAAACATTTTTTTTGAACTGTGCGCAATGGCGGAAAAACGACTTTTCAAATACACTCATATTAATTAGGCTGTATTTTTTTTCGGAAGGTTCAATTTTTTTTTTCCTAATTCAAGCCGCAATAATCAAATTGAAAAAAAAAAAAAACAAAAAAGTTTCAAATGAAAGAGTTCGAAACCCAACGGTGGTTTTGGGTTTGGTTTGGGTTTCCCCCAGCTGTCGTTGGGCAAGATCTTAGATGTACGAATTTTTTCTCACATTGTTGGCATCGACCAAATGTAATTTGGCCATTACCTCCACTGCCGGTGTGCTGCTCGCCATGCGTTGCAAATAAAGCGCGATATATTCCTTCTTTTCATTCGTATCACCGCTAGAATATAATTGTTTTTCTCTCTATCTACTCTGCCGTCGGTGTTTTGGATTATTTCACGCAGCTTTAGAGATGTGGTAGAGTGACAGTACGTAGTTGTCGATGTACTCACAGTTTCTGCATCTGTCTGTACATGCTGTTCCGTTGAATGTCATCGGATAACAGTAATTTGGCTTCTCTCAGAAGTATCTTCTTCTCAATGAATTGCGAATACCCCCAGCTATCGTTGGGCAAGAACTTACTTTCAGTGTAGATGAATATTTTGTCACATTGTTGGCATCGACCAAATGTAATTTGGCCCTTACCTCCACTGCCGGTGTGCTGCTCGCCATGCGTTGTAAATAAAGCGCGATATATTCCTTCTTTTCATTCGTATCACCGCTAGAATATAATTGTTTTTCTCTCTATCTACGCTGCAGTCGCTGTTTTAGATTATTTCACGACGCCAAATAAGACATAGTCGATATTTGGTGCGAGGGCACGAGATTTTCAGCACACGCAGAATATGTATAATCGTTGTATTTATTTCGTGTAAACACAAGCAACGTGACTTTCAATTTCATAATATTTGAAGTAGTAATTTTTTGTTCGAAACCATTTATTTAGCCGAAAAGCGACGGGAAATTTTTGAAAGATTTTGTGGTTAAACATAGGATGTCCTGTATGTTTCATTATATCCTTATAGCGATAATCACTTGTAATAACTACAAATAATCGCATTTTGACGAAAATGCACATGCACACGCAAACATATATGATATATGTAACATACATAGTATACATATAATATATATATGCAGTTGACTCTCTTATGGCTGGTTTGATCACCTCTGGTTATGTTCCAGTTAGAGTTATCTACCAGATAACCCATTCTAAAAGCATAGGATATCTAGTGGATAACTCTAACTGGAACATAATCAGAGGTGCAGAAACCGGCCATAAGAGACAGTAATTTTTCACCAAAAATGCATGTTTTCGGTGATGATAAACACGCTCGTTCGACGATGCTCTTTTAGCATCGTTCGACGAGTCTGACAATTCATTTCAACGAGACTCGTTCGAGAATCTAGTATTCTCGGCCAAGTACTCGTCGATTCGAATATGTCAGAGCTCGTCGAATTTTCGATCGCGTAACTATAATCGACTCTCCAAGAGAGAGCTAGAGAGAGAGAGAGAGGAAGAGAAAATAATTTTGGCCGAGATTGCATGTTTTCGGTAAAAATGTAAACGCTCGATTGACGGAACTCTCTTACCGTCATTCGACGAGCGCGACAATTCGTTTCGATAGGACTCGATCGAGAATCATAGATTCGCGACCGAGACCCTATCGGTTCGAATGTATTTGCGCTCGTCGAGTTGCTCATCGCGTACGTAGTACAGTAGACTCGCCATTAGCGAGAGTGCTTTGCCACCGAAATTGCACGTATCCGGTGATGATAAACACGCTCGATCGACGATGCTCTTTTTGCATCGTTCGACGAGTCTGACAATTCATTTCGACGAAACTCGATCGAGAATCTAGTATTCTCGGCCGAGTACTCGTCGATTCGGATATGTCAGAGCTCGTCGAATTTTCGATCGCGTAACTATAATCGACTCTCCAAGAGAGACCGAGAGAGAGAGAGGAAGAGAAAATAATTTTGGCCGAGATTGCATGTTTTCGGTAAAAATATAAACGCTCGATTGACGGAACTCTCTTACCGTCATTCGACGAGCGCGACAATTCGTTTCGATAGGACTCGATCGAGAATCATAGATTCGCGACCGAGAACTCATCGGTTCGAATGTATTTGCGCTCGTCGAGTTGCTCATCGCATACGTAGTACAGTAGACTCGCCATAAGCGAGAGTGCTTTGCCACCGAAATTGCACGTTTTCGGTGAAGATAAACACGCTCGATCGACGATGCTCTTTTAGCATCGTTCGACGAGTCTGACAATTCATTTCGACGAGACTCGTTCGAGAATCTAGTATTCTCGGCCAAGTACTCGTCGATTCGAATATGTCAGAGCTCGTCGAATTTTCGATCGCGTAACTATAATCGACTCTCCAAGAGAGAGCTAGAGAGAGAGAGAGAGGAAGAGAAAATAATTTTGGCCGAGATTGCATGTTTTCGGTAAAAATATAAACGCTCGATTGACGGAACTCTCTTACCGTCATTCGACGAGCGCGACAATTCGTTTCGATAGGACTCGATCGAGAATCATAGATTCGCGACCGAGAACTCATCGGTTCGAATGTATTTGCGCTCGTCGAGTTGCTCATCGCGTACGTAGTACAGTAGACTCGCCATTAGCGAGAGTGCTTTGCCACCGAATTTGCACGTTTTCGGTGATGATGAACACGCTCGATCGACGATGCTCTTTTAGCATCGTTCGACGAGTCTGACAATTCATTTCGACGAAACTCGATCGAGAATCTAGTATTCTCGGCCGAGTACTCGTCGATTCGGATATGTCAGAGCTCGTCGAATTTTCGATCGCGTAACCATAATCGACTCTCCAAGAGAGACCGAGAGAGAGAGAGGAAGAGAAAATAATTTTGGCCGAGATTGCATGTTTTCGGTAAAAATATAAACGCTCGATTGACGGAACTCTCTTACCGTCATTCGACGAGCGCGACAATTCGTTTCGATAGGACTCGATCGAGAATCATAGATTCGCGACCGAGAACTCATCGGTTCGAATGTATTTGCGCTCGTCGAGTTGCTCATCGCGTACGTAGTACAGTAGACTCGCCATAAGCGAGAGTGCTTTGCCACCGAAATTGCACGTTTTCGGTGAAGATAAACACGCTCGATCGACGATGCTCTTTTAGCATCGTTCGACGAGTCTGACAATTCATTTCGACGAGACTCGTTCGAGAATCTAGTATTCTCGGCCAAGTACTCGTCGATTCGAATATGTCAGAGCTCGTCGAATTTTCGATCGCGTAACTATAATCGACTCTCCAAGAGAGAGCTAGAGAGAGAGAGAGAGGAAGAGAAAATAATTTTGGCCGAGATTGCATGTTTTCGGTAAAAATATAAACGCTCGATTGACGGAACTCTCTTACCGTCATTCGACGAGCGCGACAATTCGTTTCGATAGGACTCGATCGAGAATCATAGATTCGCGACCGAGAACTCATCGGTTCGAATGTATTTGCGCTCGTCGAGTTGCTCATCGCGTACGTAGTACAGTAGACTCGCCATTAGCGAGAGTGCTTTGCCACCGAATTTGCACGTTTTCGGTGATGATGAACACGCTCGATCGACGATGCTCTTTTAGCATCGTTCGACGAGTCTGACAATTCATTTCGACGAAACTCGATCGAGAATCTAGTATTCTCGGCCGAGTACTCGTCGATTCGGATATGTCAGAGCTCGTCGAATTTTCGATCGCGTAACTATAATCGACTCTCCAAGAGAGAGCTGGAAAGAGAGAGAGAGAGGAAAAGTAATTTTTGCCGAGATTGCATGTTTTCGGTAAAAATACACACGCTCGATCGACGGCACTCTCTTACCGTCATTCGACGAGCTCGACGGTTCGTTTCGATAGAACTCGATCAAGAATCATTGATTCGCGACCGAGAACTCATCGGTTCGAATGTATTCGCGCTCGTCGAGTTGCTGATCGCGTACGTAGTACAGTAGACACGCCATAAGCGAGAGTGCTTTGCCACCGAAATTGCACGTTTTCGGTGAAGATAAACACGCTCGATCGACGATGCTCTTTTAGCATCGTTCGACGAGTCTGACAATTCATTTCGACGAGACTCGATCGAGAATCTAATATTCTCGGCCGAGTACTCGTCGATTTGAATATGTCAGAGCTCGTCGAATTTTCGATCGCGTAACTATAATCGACTCTCCAAGAGAGAGCTAGAGAGAGAGAGAGAGAGAGAGAGAGAGAGAGAGAGAGAGAGAGAGAGAGAGAGAGAGAGAAAATAATTTTGGCCGAGATTGCATGTTTTCGGTAAAAATATAAACGCTCGATTGACGGAACTCTCTTACCGTCATTCGACGAGCGCGACAGTTCGTTTCGATAGGACTCGATCGAGGATCATTGATTCGCGACCGAGACCCTATCGGTTCGAATGTATTCGCGCTCGTCGAGTTGCTGATCGCGTACGTAGTACAGTAGACTCGCCATAAGCGAGAGTGCTTTGCCACCGAAATTGCACGTTTTCGGTGATGATAAACACGCTCGATCGACGATGCTCTTTTAGCATCGTTCGACGAGTCTGACAATTTATTTCGACGAGACTCGATCGAGAATCTAGTATTCTCGGCCGAGTACTCGTCGATTCGGATATGTCAGAGTTCGTCGAATTTTCGATCGCGTAACTATAATCGACTCACCAAGAGAGAGCTAGAGAGAGAGAGAGGGAGAGAAAATAATTTTGGCCGAGATTGCATGTTTTCGGTAAAAATATAAACGCTCGATTGACGGAACTCTCTCACCGTCATTCGACGAGCGCGACAGTTCGTTTCGATAGGACTCGATCGAGGATCATAGATTCGCGACCGAGACCCTATCGGTTCGAATGTATTCGCGCTCGTCGAGTTGCTGATCGCGTACGTAGTACAGTAGACACGCCATAAGCGAGAGTGCTTTGCCACCGAAATTGCACGTATCCGGTGATGATAAACACGCTCGATCGACGATGCTCTTTTTGCATCGTTCGACGAGTCTGACAATTCGAATATGTCAGAGCTCGTCGAATTTTCGATCGCGTAATATAATTACTCTCCAAGAGAGAGCCAGAGAGAGATAGAGAGAGAGAGAGAGAGAGAGAGAGAGAGAGAGAGAGAGAGAGAGAGAGAGAGAGAGAGAGAGAGAGAGAGAGAGAGAGAGAGAGAAAGTAATTTTGGCCGAGATTGCATGTTTTCGGTAAAAATACACACGCTCGATCGACGGCACTCTCTTACCGTCATTCGACGAGCTTGACGGTTCGTTTCGATAGAACTCGATCGAGAATCATTGATTCGCGACCGAGAACTCATCGGTTCGAATGTATTCGCGCTCGTCGAGTTGCTGATCGCGCACGTACAGCAGACTCGCCATAAGCGAGAGTGCTTTGCCACCGAAATTGCACGTTTTCGGTGATGATAAACACGCTCGATCGACGATACTCTTTTAGCATCGTTCGACGAGTCTGACAATTCATTTCGACGAGACTCGATCGAGAATCTAGTATTCTCGGCCGAGTACTCGTCGATTCGAATATGTCAGAGCTTGTCGAATTTTCGATCGCGTAAATATATAATCGACTCTCCAAGAGAGAGCGAGATCGATGGAGAGAGAGAGAGAGAGAGAGAGAGAGAGAGAGAGAAAGACATTTTCGCCGAAATTGCACGTTCTCGGGGATGATAAATACGCTCGATCGACGATGCTCTTCTAGTATCGTTCGGCAAGTCGGACGATTCATTTCGACGAGATTTGATCAAGGATCTAATATTCTCGGCCGGGAACTCGTCGATCCGAATATGTCAAGACTCGTCGAATTTTCGATCGCGTACCTGAAATCGACTTTCCAAGAGAGAGCGAAAGAGAGAGAGCGAGAGAGAGAGAGAGAGAGAGATTTTCGCCTAAAACACATGTTCATGGTGAAAATACACACGCTCGATCGACGATACTCTCTTACCGTCATTCGACGAGCTCGACGGTTCGTTTCGATGAGACTCGATCGAGAATCATAAATTCACGACCGAGAACTCATCGTTTGGAATGAATTCGCGCTCGTCGAGTTGTTGATCGCGTACATACATAAGCGAGAGTGCTTTGCCACTAAAATTGCACGTTATTCTCGGTGATGATAAACACGCTCGATCGACGATGCTCTTCTAGCATCGTTCGACGAGTCGGACAATTCATTTCGACGAGATTTGCTCTAGAATCTAATATTCTCGGCCGAAAACTCGTCTATTCGAATATGTCAGGGCTCGTCGCATTTTCGATCGCGTACATGCAATCGACTCTCCTAGATAGAGAGAAACTGAGAGAGAGAGTCATTTTAGCCGAGATTCATTTTGCTCGGTAAAAATACACACTCTCCATCGATGATGCTCTCTTACCGTTAGCTCGACGATTCATTTCGACGAGATTCGATCGAGAAACTAGTATCCTCGCCCGAAAACTCTTCGAGCAGACTATGAATATGTCAGGGCTTGTTGAATTTTCGTTGACGTACCCACAGTCGATTCTCCAAGAGAGAGCGAGCAAGCGAGAGAGATCGAGAGAGAGAAAGAGTCGATGTATTGTTAGTTGCCGAGACTATATATAGTACACGTTCTCGGCGACGCGTGTGAATACATTTGTGTGCAGGCACAAATATATCCACGCACGCATACACGCTTAGGCGTCACGTACGCTTGTAGCTGTTTTTTTTGTGGAGCCATCTAGCGGTGGCGCGGTCCGCTTAGGCGGTAACGCGCCCCGTTCACTACTATGCCGACCCCGTTCGAGTTCGCCGTCGCCTTTCACATGCTCTTAACAAGACTAGAGAATTTCAAAAGAAGACTAAGCGAACATGTTAAAAGCAACGTAGGTTTAGAAGTGTAAGTAGATGTAAGAGATAAATATGTAAGTAAATGTAAGAGTAAAATATGTAAGCGTTAAGCGCAAAGAACTAGCAATGTGCTAATTAAAGAATATCAATCAATCAATCGATCAATCAATCAATCGATCAATCGATCAATCAATCAATCAATCAATCAATTAATCAATCAATCAATCAATCAATCAATCGATCAATCAATCAATCGATCAATCAATCAATCGATCAATCAATCAATCGATCAATCAATCAATCGATCAATCAATCAATCGATATATCAATCAATCGATCAATCAATCAATCGATCACTCACTCACTCACTCACTCTCTCTCTCTCACTCTCTCTCTCTCTCTCTCTCTCTCTCTCTCTCTCTCTCTCTCTCTATCTCTCTCTCTCTCTCTCTCTCTCTCTCTCTCTCTCTCTCTCTCTCTCTCTCTCTCTCTCTCTCTCTCTCTCTCTCTCTCTCTCTCGCTCTCTCATTCTCACTCTCTCACTCTCACTCGCTCATGTCTGGTGATATCTCCCTCCCTTATGTCTCTGAGGTCCGAAACCTGGGTGTGATTTTCTCAGCTAATCTTTCTTGGCGTCGCCACATCTCGTCTATATCATCTAAGACCAATTTTGCTCTATTCCGGTTGCGTTACTGTCGCTCCTTTTTGTCTAGAACTATTCGATCGAGACTGGTTGGGGCCCTCATCTTCCCTCTTCTCGACTACTGTTCATTGGTCTTTTTTGATCTAACTGACGAGCTCAACCTAGTGCTCCAACGTCTCCTCAACAGCACAATTCGATTTTCCTATGACCTTCGATTCGATGAGCACATCACTCCATATCGCCGTGAATTGGGTTGGCTTTCTGTTAGAGCAAGACGTAATTACTTCCTTGCATTATTTACCTATGATCTAAATTCTCAGTCTTTACCATCTTATCTCACCGATCTCGCTGACTTCGTACCTTCCTCGACCCGACCTATCAGGTCTAACAATCCGGAGACATTCCTCATTCCATGACATCGTACATCAATATTTCGCAACTCCTACTTACTATCGGCGTATTATCTTTGGCACTCTCTTCCAGCCTCTCTTAAGTCACTTCCTCGAAATATTTTTAAACAGCGTGTATTTGCTTACTTATTCGATCAGGACGTCGATTCTACCTAAGTCTAGCCTTAAGTTCTTTAATCATGTTATTCTTAATTCTAAGTAATACTCGTCGACTTGTGATCGAAACCTAAGCGCTTTATTTTGTATTCTTGCTTTCACTTTACTTTATATTTCGTCGTTCCTCTTTATTTCTCACTTAAACAATTATTGTTGTTCTCGCGGCTAATATCTAAGCGTTTTATCTCACATTGTGTTATTATTGTTCTTTATTTTATATTCTGTTATTATTTTCTTTTTACATTTTAATTATGTTCAAATATTATTAGTTCTTGTTTTGCCTACGGGATCCATGGCTCAAATAAACAAATCAATCAATCAATCAATCAATCAATCAATCGATCAATCAATCAATCGATCAATCAATCAATCAATCGATCAATCAATCAATCGATCAATCAATCAATCGATCAGTCAATCAATCGATCAGTCAATCAATCAATCAATCAATCAATCAATCAATCAATCAATCAATCAATCAATCAATCAATCAGTCAATCAATCAATCAATCAATCAATCAATCGATCAATCAATCAATCGATCAATCAATCAATCGATCAATCAATCAATCGATCAATCAATCAATCAATCAATCAATCAGTCAGTCAATCAGTCAATCAATCAGTCAATCAGTCAATCAGTCAATCAGTCAATCGGTCAATCAGTCAATCAGTCAATCAGTCAATCAAACAATCAGTCAATCGGTCAATCGGTCAATCGGCCAATCGGCCAATCGGTCAATCAGCCAATCGGTCAATCGGCCAATCGGTCAATCGGTCAATCGGTCAATCGGTCAATCGGTCAATCGGTCAATCGGACAATCGGTCGGTCGGTCGGTCGGTCGGTCGGTCGGTCGGTCGGTCGGTCAGTCAATCAATCAATTAATGAATCAATCTCTCTCTCTCTCGCGACTGAGATGAAAAATGCGCGATTGCATTGGATAGAGCAGTAGGTGAAACGTCGCCATAATAAAATAGCGAGTCATCATAGCGAGGTGGCGGGAGGGCACGAAAGAAATCCGTGACCTCTAGGTACGCGCCAGGACGACGGGAAACTTCTGCGAAATGAGTATATAACTCCTCAATGGAGAATCCAGCACTCGTCTGCGAAGATGCGAGTCCCAATGAACGAAGCTCATTCCAAAGGGCGTGAGCGTCAGGGGCACTACCAAGCCGGTCCGCGTAAAATGCGGATCGAGCCTCAGAAATACGCTTGTGAAAGATGTCACGCAAGCAGCGGTACGTCAGGAGATCAGCTTGAGTACGAGAACGCTTATATCGGCAGTAACGAGCATTCCTAGCACGTTCGAGATCACGAAGATCAGGCGTGATCCAGGGAGGAGCACGGCGCTTGGGAGTAAAAGTACGTAGCGAAGCCAGGACATTCAATGCAGAGACACGGTTATCTTGTAGACAGCGCAGTTGGTTATCAATTGTAGTTGCAGAGAAAAAGCAACTTCAGTCCATGGAAACCAGCAGACGGACCATGTCTTCAGGCGAGAAATCTCGATAGGAGCGTGCAGTAACTAAGCGTAAATCAGGCGGAGCAGGCAGTGCAACGTGCACAGAGATTAAATCGTTGCTTACATCGGAACTGACAATGAGTGGTCATTGTCAGTTCCGATGTAAGCAACGAGTGGGAATTCATTCCTCACTGGATCGCGAAATAAATACGGTATGAAAAACCACTCCTCACTCGAACGCGAAAGGAATGGCGAGTGAATTCATTCCTCACTCTTACCCGAAATAAATTACGAGTGGGAATCCACTCGTCACTCGAACGCCAAACGAATGGCGAGTGGAAATTCTTTCGTCACTCGTACCCGAAATAAATGACGAGTGGGAATCTACTCGTCACTTAAATTTTCAGCAAATGAGGAATGAAAAACCATTCGTCATTTTTTTTTTTAATTAATTATGCCCATCCCTGAAATGAATAATAAATGGAAGAATATTGCCAAATCACGCGATGCTGAGTCAGCCGCGAAATCTACGTAGTATACACGTCGCACAGGCGAAATACACGTATAATACGTGGATTTCGCGGATCACTCGGCAAAGCAAAATGTTACCAGATTCTTCCATTCATTCATTTACATCATGTTTATATCATCGAATTCGCATAGCCTTCACGAGCAATCGAAAATTCGGTCAAAAGGAAAAGATTAAATATATATATAGGAGTAAAAACATCAATCATCGCCCAAGTTTGGGTTTCACTATCGGTGATCTTTTTGTAAATTACACAGCTTAGTGTGTCTGTGTTGAAAAACACGGGCCATAATTTTTTCAGATTTTTTCCTCCATTTTTTTAGCTACCGTTGAGTAGGTATTAAATTCTTTCGTTTGAAACTTTTTTTTTTTTAATTTGATTTTGGCGGCTTGAATTTGAAAAAAAAACCAATTGTGTATTTTTTTTGTAAAAAAACCTGAACTTTCCCAAAAAAAATATAGCCTTATTAATATGTGTAGAAGACTCTAAAAATTAAGATTATGATTTGAAAAGTCGTTTTTTCGCCATTGCCCAAAGTTAAAAAAAAATTCCACTATTTTTTTCAGAAAGCTATAATTCTAATAAAAAATATAATTATGCAGTATATATTTGGATACAATTTGGGAATTATTGTTGCGCTAGAATTTTTCTCATGAGCTATATTTTATAACAGAGACCGCGTTCCAGATACTTTGAATGAATTCGGGTTGGGTACATTAGCGAATTTCAGGTACACATTCCTTTAATCACATTTTGATGCATGCTGAAGATTTTTTGGATTTGTATATAATTTTGGATTCGAAAGTTACTGGAATGAGCGCACACGACCATTTATGAATACCAGTATTATCCTTTTACACTAGTCTACATTTTTCATATTATCTGATCAAATTGTTCTAAAATATTTACACAATTTCTTACCTGTGCATGTCTTTCAGTACCAGCGAATTTGAATCTTCAACTTTTAAAATATCACCACACTATGCAAGTTTTATCAGCTGCATACACGTTTGATTTGCAGGTTATAGGTGTGCACATAGTGACATAGTTTGTCTGCATTTGAGGTATATTCGTGAGAGCGGTCGATGGTTCGTCTTCAACTTAAAGGTTAGAAACCCGCCGATAAAATTTAACTGGAGATAAACAGCCGGTTAGTTTATTCCGACATTTAACAGACTATTAAATTTAACCGTGGTTGGTGAAACCGAAAATTCGCCGTTTAAAATTTATCCGCGGGCTAGATAACTAACCGTGGTTGGTGAAACCGAGCATAAGTGGATTAAAATAGCCGATGACGATATCGTCATAGATTTCCGGCAGCGTAGTCAAAAAAGAGATTGCCGGCGGAGGGTTAATAAATGATACTAAATTAATGAATAAGGTATAAGTGTGTTTGCAAAATGTACCTGTATTTCTTGCTCCTTCGGCGTGATTGAGGACGATTTTTTAAATATTATTTTCATACTCCATTTCTTTCACGTCACGTTAGCAATCACTTTTTGTAGGTATGAAATACCGCACTTCACTAATTTTTTATTGCAAAGTCTTTTATTTGTACACTATTTTTTCTT
Source organism: Rhorus exstirpatorius (assembly GCA_963564615.1). Classification (NCBI taxonomy): domain Eukaryota; kingdom Metazoa; phylum Arthropoda; class Insecta; order Hymenoptera; family Ichneumonidae; genus Rhorus; species Rhorus exstirpatorius. The sequence goes on along the minus strand of OY751317.1, from coordinate 12,324,441 downwards.
TACACATGTATAATATTACTTATAAAAAGTTCACGTTACGCGCAGTCTTCTGCTATATAGTAAAATCGCTTTGTCGCGTGAAAAGACGTTATTCGCTCCGTGCGTCCGCTGGGAGGGGATAAATAGATCGGCGCTAGCGCTCATGGTGGCGAACAGCGAAATCTCCTCCCGGAAAGTTTATTAATGCTAACATTGCAATTAATTACAAAAAATGGGTCATACTTGTTGTGTAGTGAACTGCAAAAATAATAACGTGAATAGCAAGAGTATATTTTATTAATTTCCAACAGCAAAACATAGAATAGATCGAAGAAACAAATGGATCACAGCTGTTAAAAGAATCAAGTGAGTAACGTAACCTTACTTTTTGATCTAGTAGTGCAGCTTGAACTGTGCCAGGTGGTACATAAATACTATGTGTCTATAATATTTATTTAGCTTGTTTTTAGTCCCGATGACTTGCCATGGAATCCTAAGAGATCAGAATACATTTGCAGTGCACATTTTATTGGAAATCAGAGGTCAAACGATCCATTAAGCCCGAGTTATGTTTCAACAATATTTCCTTCTACATACTGTGACGCAATTTTCTGGTTTTTGGCGTCACAGGTCGTCCCGACCAGGGTTTTCTACGATTTCGAATAAGTTATCGTAATTTTAGCAATTAGCGTGTAAGTTCTTTTTTCGGTTTTGCGTTATCGAAAGCTCTCGTCCCGTAGTTATCGGATCAACGCGAAATAAGACACCGAGTTACCGTGGATAGGGGCCGAAACAATGAGCCACCCGGTATACTCGGTGTCGAAGGAAGTAATTCGTGGGAGTCTAAAGGCTTGAGTGCGGCTCTCGACGCTTCGCGAAAAGGTATGGGTAAAGAAGGGCAGGTTGAGTTACGTTTCTGTATGGAAGGCCGTTGGCGTATGGGCCCGCGATTCCCCATCCGCCACGGATTGCCCAATCGCACCGTTATCGTAGTATTAGTTATAGTTGGCCCCCGATTTACCATACCAGAAGAGGACCCCGCGAAGGACGATCATCGCGAGCAACAGGATCCACCCGCCACAACATCTCGGCGTGTCTACGTTATTCTTTTAACGAATATTCGTTTATCGAGTTTAGCGTTATCGTTCAATTGAGTTTCGCGTTATCGTTTGAATTTGCCGGTCAGTTACGTTTCGAGATAAGGCGCTCGAGTCGTTGTGACGTCAGGAGACGAGGGGGATCGCGAGTTCTCGTTACGCGTGCGCGTACTCGTCCCTCTCCATCCTCGTTATCGTCTCGGTCAATTTACCTGTTCAATTCGCTCTTTCTGCGTAGCTCTCGACCCGAGCGGTTCGCTGCTCGGGAAGCTCCCGTCATGTTACCGCGTTTGCTCTCGTATCGTTACGCTATCGTTTCTCTCGAGCTATCTTTTTAACGTTCTCGCCTTCTCCGATATCGTTAGTTACCGAATTTGCTCTCGTTTCGTTCCCGTTATGCTACCGTTTCCTCGAACTACCTTTTTGTGATCTCGATTGCGAGGAATTTCTGTCCTCGAGTTACCGAAATTATTTTGTCGTTGTCGTCACGCTATCGTACTTTCGAGCTCTCTGTCCACGTTCCCGTCTCCGAATTTATCGTCGTTATCGAAGTAATTTAAGTATCGAATTTATCGTCGTTACCGAATTTCTTTTAAGTTCCCGCATCTATCGTCGTTATCGAATTAAGTTAAGCATCGAATCTATCGTCGTTACCGCAGGTATTTTGCGTTACTGCCTTTACCGTCGTTATCGAATTTATTTAAGTATCGAGGTTATCGTCGTTATCGAATTTAGTTAAGCACCGAATTGATTGTCGTTCTCGAATTAAGTTAATTATCGACGTTTGTTTCATAGAAGTGTTACTCTCTTTTTCATAGAATCATTGAATTTCTTTGGTCATAATTTGTGTGTTTACATAAACTGGTTTTTTTGCGCACAAGTCGAAGGACGTATTTAAATATACTGCACATTCTTCTTGTTTAAGCATGACATCAACTGTTTTAAGCATCGATTCCATTAGTATCTTCACAGCTTTTTCACTTTTATCTTTCTTCGACTCAAGCAAAATTGTTTTTAATGCTAATGGTTCCTCCAGTTCAGAAATATCAACTTCAGTGCATTGGCTTACAGGTACATTTTTTTCGGAGGAAACATCTCACAGAAGTACTTCCCCTTGGAGTCTTTCTTTTGAACTAACTGTCGTTCACTTGGTTTTCCCCACTGTTGTTCGTAATCAGTCTTGGATAAACTTTCTTCGTGATTTATGTAGTGAATCAAAGCTGCTATGTGTTTACACTTTCCACTTTGATTCTACACACAAGTGCACGATACCCCGACTACTTTGCGATGAGCATCAATCTGTGAGAATATTTCAAATAAAATGTTACATCTATTTTTTAGAAAGACATTAGTAATGCATTAACTGCAATCAAATATATTTGAAACTTACATTCAATTTAGTGCTGTACGGCGTAGCTTGAACAGATGTTTGCCTGATAACTTGTGCTTCAATCAGTAAACTTTGTCCATTTCTCCCATGCTCTTCAACATTGGTAACATGATAGAAACTGGATAGCGCTATTCCTTTTGGAAGAGTTTCTGGTTGAAATTTAATGTCATGGATAATTTTTTCAAATCCTGTTTTAATAATTATATCCACGATTTTTGGTTATTTAATAACCGTTAAACTGAAATAAATATGAAAATGAAATAAAATAGCTTCAATTTTTTTATCTTCATGTATTTTTTGAGTTTTTAAAATTGATTTTTATAATTCATATCAAAATGGAATATTTACATACTCACAAGGAGAGTATCAGGCCTCCGGGTCATGGATTCTGCTCAAACTTGCAGATGTGTTTCGTTAGCCCTGAAAATCAAGCCTCTTATTCGAAGTTCCATCCCATAGGCCTTTTGTCGCTCGCTTCATGACATGAAATACAATGTTTAACCAATTTACCAGTCATTCCCTACTGCTCTGTACTGATCCGGTCAACTTGGATATTTTATTGAAACTTTGTCAGCCGATCATAGAAATGAATATTCCATGCGTCGACTTACCGTATTCAATGCTGGTCACTGCCGCTGGGCCGATATACGCTACGTGCAATCAAAGAAAAGCGAAGCGATGCGGATCGAAGAGAAAATTTATAATACAATTCGTCTCATATGAATACGCATAGTATTCATGCTTGGAAATACTATGTGTATTACCACAGGACGAATTGTTTTATAAATCTTCGCTTCACTTTTCTTTGCTTGCGCGTAGTGTGTATCGGTCTAGCGGCAGTGCCTAACATTAAATATGCAATGTTGGTCGCTGCGGTTAGACCGATACACACTATTCGCTACGTGCGTGTTTGATCGTCACGACACCTAGCGAGCAACAGCGCAACTGTTCCATGTTTTCTCACTAGTAAAAGATACATCAATGCAGGTAATTATATTAATTCATTTATAATAAAACGTAATTTTGATTTATTTTTCCTTTCAATGTTGAGTTTGATGTTTATCGTATCTTTTGTGCTATGAGATTTGTCAATAAATCAACGTTGCACTGGTTATTTCGTCATTATCAAGGGACATCATGACAGCAAACGAAACGTCAAAAGGAGTAAACATGAAAATACGGACTGGCTTTCTAAAAATTACTCACGCGATTAAATTTAACCCAGAAGGAGAACGCAAAGGATAAGAATTGGCTAAATTTAATGTTCGGCGTGTAGAGGAATTATGACTTACTTTACTTTTTGTAAATTGTAGGAAAAATAGTAGGGTTATAGCTGGGACTCAGGGGGTTTTCCGATTTTTTGTTCCCGATAAAGTGACAACTACAAATACGGTTTTCTCTACTTGGATTCCAAGGTGAGCCATCTGGTCTGAAACCAACATTCTATATTTAACACTTCGTCATATAGTGACTACTTTTTGCTGGAATATTATTTGTAAATAAATGATTTATAAAATTGATAAATATGTCTTGACGTCGTACTGCAGTTAACCATTTCTGACGTCTCAGTGCTTTATGTGGAAAAAGAGCATTTGATGTCGGAAAAGAATAAAACTCGAATGCAGAATTCGAGGTCGTATTTTTACAATCTACGACAGAACAACTATGGAATGACTTTCTCTTTTTGGGAGGCATGTTTTTCACAAATTTTTATTTTCATACGAACTCGACCAGAGTACAAATGCTACTGTACAGTTGCATTTCTTGCCACCCCGATCGCTGGCGTCGCCACACGGCTCACGCACGGAGCGAATACAGCGCATAATAGCTATGCTAGACAGATACACACTAAGCGCAAGCAAAGAAAAGCGAAGCGATGCAAACCGAAGCGAAGATCTACATTACACTTCATCTTGTGGAAATACGCATAGTATTTCCAAGCATGAAGACCATGCGTATTCCCATGAGACGAATTGTAATATAAATATTCGCTTTGCTTTTCTTTGCTTGTGCGTAGTGTGTATCGGCCTAGTGGCAGTGACCCACATTGAATACGGTTAATAAAACCGTGGAATATTAATTTTTATGATCGGCTGACAAAGTTTCAATAACATATCAAAGTTGACCGGATCAGTACAGTGCGGTAGGGAAGAACTGGTAAATTGGTTGAAAATGGTATTTTATGTCATGAAGCGAGCGACAAAAGGCCTATGGGATGGAACTACGAATAAGAGGCTTGATTCTTAGGGCTAACGAAACACATCTGCAATTTTAAGCTGAATCCATGAGCGGAAGGCCTGATACTCTGCTTGACAGACTACATGAATAACCTCAAAATGCATAGTAAACTTATCAAATTAAACATATTTACTATCATATACTTACGTGTTTGTCTGCACTAAATGATGTATGTTGATATTTTACACGATAACACAAAAGATAAACCGAAAAAGAAGCTTTTTTTAAAAATATTTTCAATAATTCAAAGATTTTCCATGTAAACCGATGCAATTTATTCCGGGAGGAACTCTCTACTCGAAACCGCGAGGGGTCGCCACAGGTATTCACGGTGTGGGTGTTTGCGCTGCCACACTCAGCGGGAATCGGGTTTTGTCCGTGAAAACAATTAGATTCACATATATATTAAATTCTCTTTATTGATATAATACTGTACGATACATAAAATCTCTTTAAGACGCGCCGTGCGCGGGATAACGAAAGGTCTCTTGATCTAAAAATCACGATGCCACAGCTGTGGCGTAACGCTCGCGTCGTAACGCGATCTCATTGGCTGGCAACGAAGTCGTCGTTGATTGGCTGCTGCTCTCGTCGCGAAAGAGGAGAAGTTAGCTGAACAAGCTGCGTGCCGCCACAACGGAGCGAATACGATGAAGCTGGCAAAACGCGTTTTGGCGGGTTTCGACAGCTCCACGGTGGGGCCGATTCCCGAAAAGCTGGTCATAATTCGTAAAAGTAGTTTATTCTGTTTGAGACGTAGTGTATAAAGGTTTTTGGGGTCGCTGATTACGAATCTGAAGTCAAAATAGTAAAAAAAATAAAGTGGCAGACTAAATATGGTGGACGCAGCTGTCAAAATCAGTCGTATTCGCTTGAAACTTGTTATTCAGTGGTTTTTGGGGTCGCTGATTACGAATCTGAAGTCAAAATGGTAAAAAAAACAAAATGGCGGACTAAATATGGCGGACGCAGCTGTCGAAATCAGTCGTATTCGCTTGAAACTTGTTATCCAGTGGTTATTGGGGTCGCTGATTACGAATCTGAAGTCAAAATAGTAAAAAAAAATGGCGGATTAAATATGGCGGACGCAGTTGTCGAAATCAGTCGGATTTGCTTGAAACTTGTTAACCAGGGGTTTTTGGGGTCGCTGATTACGAATCTGAAGTCAAAATAGTGAGAAAACAAAATGTCGGACCAAATATGGTGGACGCAATTGTCGAAATTTGCCGGATTCGCTTGAAACTTGTTACTCGGGGGTTTTCGAGGTTGCTGAATACTAATCCGGTGTGAAAAAGAACAAAATTGAAAATGGCAGACCAAAAATAGTGATTAAGTATATATATATATATTGTAACGGGACAGACTAAGCAGTCTACCGTTACAAACATATTCGCCTATTTCGTCAAACCTTTTTTATATCCATATTCGTAATATAAATCTTCGCTTCGCTTTTCTTTGCTGGTGCGTAGTGTGTATCGGCCTAGCGGCAGCGACCAACATTGAATACGGTAAATTAACACATGATATATTTATTATTATGATCAGCTGGCAGTTTCAATAACATATCCAAGTTGACCGGATCGGTACAGAGCGGTAGGGAAGGACTGGTAAATTGGTTGAAAATGGTATTTTATATCATGAAGCGAGTGGCAAAAGGCCTATGGGATGGAACTACAGATGAGAGGCTTTCGATTCTTAGGGCTAACAAAACACATCTGCAAGTTTGAGCAGAATCCATGAACCGGAGGCCTGATACTCTCCTTGTCAGAAAAACAATAAATATTTTATTACAAACTATTTTCCCATTGCTTTTATTTCTTTTTTTTTGCTGGTATCGATCTCGGTCCCCAGCGTGTCGAAGCCACTCTTTTACGATGTTCTGTAGATCTGTGAGCGTGGTATTTTCAGTTTTCATGATGATTTCTGTAACATCTTTTAAGGCATTATCGACACTAAAAGAAGTGTAGTAAGACTTGGGTAGCTTTCTGGGCTACTCGAGTCCTGGGTTCATACATTATAGGCTTGGGACTGGACATAATTTATTATATTTATAACTTAAGTTTAGTTATATATGAAATTGTTATTTTTATTTTTGTTTGATTATGAGGATTATACGAAATGTGCAAGAATATTCAAGTCACAATAACTTTGTATTATAGGAGACCTTATCAGGTCTCTGTCTACCCCCCCCCCCCAAACTCAATAATAATAAAATAATAATAATCACTTATTGTAAATTTGCAGTCGGGTATATATTATTGAAATAGGGACATTGGTGGAACACAAAAATAATGAGAAATCAGGGATTCATCGAAATAAAAATCTGCTGAGTGCTGAGTATACAGGACGATACGGTAAAGTCAAATACAGTGGAAGCCATCGCGTATTTGATGCGCTGGAAGGATATTTCAAATGTGTGAGTTGATAGACTAAACTGAAACCAAACTATGGAGTTGACAATTACCAATTATTCCATCGATGATTTTATGCTGTGAAAACTTTATAGTTTTCTTAAGACCAGTCCACGAGTATCTCACGGCCGTCTCGTCGGTGATGATAGTTTTTAAGGCGTTCCTCACGGCACTTTCCGGATTGTTGCCTCTGATTGTACCGATTTTCATTTTCTGAGAACCAATACATAACACTATGATTGTAGAAGTAATTGCAATAGAGATGCACTTTATATTTCTAATTATCTTATTCATTATTTGTGAAGCGATTCCAGTTCGACGATACAACATGCTAAATAATTTTTTGGTCGAGAATTAATTGGTAATCCATTAATTTACATTTTAATTTTCGACGAAACAAAGATTTGCATTTTAATATTTGGTGAAATAATATCGCTATATTTACGTAAAGATCCATGAAAGATTCATTCTCCTTTAATTTTTTCTTAAAATTCTCGACTTCTTTGACCGATCGCAGCGGAAAATCTTCAAGTCGTGAGAAGTCGACGTTGGTTTTTCCGATCTTGTAATTCGAAGCGTTAAGCATTTCGATGATTTCATTCAGTTTATGAAGAATGATACGGTTTATACCCTTGCAATGATTTGAAATAAAAAATATTCGTATTTATTAGACGTGTCGAGCATATTAACGGATCATATACATAAATAACGGTCGGTAGAAAAGCGTACTATAACATGCATTCCGTCCCTCATGACGATACCCTCCTACGTCGTCCTGATTCATTAACTCGATATGGTTGTCACTTGGTACCATTACGTCGCTGAATAATTTGATCGTTACTGAATCGAGTGTATCTGAGAATATTTTTTAAAGTTTTAGATTAATGATCCCCCGTCGTTGAACGATTCGCGATTTTCGTTTGAGTTTTCACAATGATCTTGCGTTGAATTATTATTTTCAATGTCATCTTCTATATTTGTCTCTGCGCTGTTGGCCAATTATTCGTCGCCATCCAAGCAATAAATTTGTGCTTGTCCTGAATCTGCCGGAAATACTGCGTCATCGAGTGCCTCGATGTCCTCATACTCTAAAAGTCGTCTTGTGGCTCTTGATGGACATCGGCATGCACGAGCATGTGGTTCTCACGAAATGGAACGTTGACGATATCATTATTTCCTGCATAATTAAAGCGTGATAATTTTTTTTTAGTTAAAACTATTTATCGTAAAAATGTTCATTTAAACTTAACGTGAAGATTGCATGTGATTCGACGAGATTTCAAGCACCCAAAAGTCTAACCTGTCCTCAAAAAGTAAAAGTTTTAAATGATCTTTTCAAAGAAACTATATGAGTCGGTTTTTGCGAAAAAGGTCTTTTTCGTAAAAAATTAAGCAAATTGTTTTTTTTTTTGTGCAAGTATTTCATGTTTCATTGTTCTCTACGTTCAATAGAAATTTAAATAATTCGTGCGAAATGATGATATATTTTAGTTCCCATAGACAAACATCGCATTAACGATTATATATAAAACTTACAAGGAGAGTATCAGGCCTCTGGGTCATGGATTCTCCTCGAACTTGCAGGTGTGTCTCATTAGCCCTAAAAATACAGCCTCTTATGCGTAGTTCTATCTAATAGGCCTTTAGTCGCTCGCTTCATGAAATAGAATACCATTTTTAAACAATTTATCAGTCCTTCACTACTGCTATATACGTACTAATTCAGTCAACTTGGATATGTTATTGAAACTTTGTCAGCCAATCATAAAAATGGAAGTTCCATGCATTAATTTACCGTATTCAATGTTGGTCGCTGCTGCTAGATCGATAGACACTTACGCACAAGCCAAGAAAAGTGAAGCGATGCAAACCAAAGCGAAGATTTATATTACAATTCATCTTCTGAAAATACGCATAGTATTTATGATAGGAAATACTATGCGTATTCCCATAAGACAAATTGTAATATAAATCTTCGCTCCGGTTTGCATCGCTTCACTTTTCTTTGTTTGTGCAGTGTGTATCGGTCTAGCGGCAGCGACCAACATTAAATACGATAATCAACGCGTAGAATATTCATTTTTACGATCGGCTGACAAAGTTTCAATAACGATTCCAAGTTGACTGGATTAGGACAGCGCAGTAGCGAAGGACTGGTAAAATGGTTATAAATGGTATTTTGTCATGAAGCAAAAGACAAAAGGCCTATGAGATAGAATTAAACATAAGGGGCTTGATTTTTAGTGCTAATAAAACACACCTGCAAGGTGTGGTCTTAGGGTCAGAAACTACTTACCATTATTTGAACGTTGATTAACGATTTTACGGAGTCCCAGATTTTCAGCAACGTGCTGATTTTTGGCACTGCTCTTGAACTGTGCATTTACTTTCAAATTCTTGGATGGAGCAATGTTGGAGGATGGAAAGTTCCGTAACTGTTGTCGACCGCTTACTGCTGTAACGTTGCAAACACAATTTATAATCGTCATATATGTATTCGCTACATCTACGATTAGCTGCATGAACGTTAGCTACCCAAATACTAACCATTTTCTTTGGAGCGCTCTGCAGTGTTTATCGAGACGTTCTGTAATTTCTGCGTACTGTGTACCGTTCCAGTTAATTTAGATACCGCTGATTTTTCCACTGCGGCACCTTTCTTTAACGCAATTGATGCTGAACCGTGATTTAAATAGAAAAGTATGTTTATGAATGTACAATTCTTGAAAATACAATTAAAATTAATAGCTGAGGCATAAAGTTGTGACGGAAATCTCGCGATTCACGTCATTTTCGGCCTATCTCACCATCCTCCACGCCGGGAGAGCCGTTGAGCGCCAGGTAATCTTTTTAATTCGACGGCGGGAATTACCAAACCCGCTAAGCGTAACTTTAGCTGAAATAAATAAAATAAACGGAAACGAAACTGAACCTAAATTGGACGCCGGCGTGTCAGATGGCGAGAACGGTGAAAGTATACCCGATTCGCTCAGGATGTAGGTTGTGGTGAGAGGGCGTGGACGGCTAGCCAACTTTCGAGTGCCTTCGAAAACGTAACCTAATATAAATGAATTCAACACAGAAAATACGGTATGGGGCCTTGGTTCAGGCTAATTTATTTATGAATCGATAGCTTACATTAAATACCGAGACCATAACCCAAATTTCGATAACGAATGAAAAAAAAACGAAAAGAAATCTCGATAACGAATAAAACGCAACGATATCACGATAACGGGAGCGATAACGAATAAAACAAATTCGAGAACGGCGAGAACATCGGTAGCAAAAAAAAAGATTCGGTAACGCTGAAAAGAAATTCGAAAAATTATTAGCGATAACGTCGGCAACGGGAACTGAGCACGGTAACAGAAATGGTAACGCCAGATCGGAATTAGTCGAGAAGAAACGATAGCGGCAAAACGAGAACACCAAAAGATAGCTCGGTAACAAACGATATCAGAAAATAAGAACACCAGAAAAGATAGCTCGAGAACAAACGGTAGCAGCAAAACGAAAACGGCAAACGATAGCTCGGTAACAAACGATATCAAAAACGAGAACGCCAAACGATAGCTCGGTAACAAACGATATCAAAAACGAGAACGCCGAAACGATAGCTTGAGAACAAACGATAGCGTAACATTACCAAAACGGGAGCATAAACGGTAACATCTCGAGAGCTCCCCGAGCGGTGAACCGCTCGGGTCAAGAGTCGCGCCGCAAGAGAGCGAATCGAATCGATAGCGTGATCGAAAAGGTAACGCGAAAAGAGGGGACGATTACGCGCACGCGTAATAAGATCCCAAGCCCACTCTTCTCCTTACCTCACGCACACAAATGAAACCCTATTACAGGCATGAACGGTAAAATTCGAACGATAACACGGATTCAAAAAAAATTATTTCTTAATAATTGATAACGGAAAGATGCCCAGGTGTTATGGCGTGGAGGTACTTTTTACATTGAGGATGGTCCTCCAAGGGGTATTCTTCGAGTATGGGGAAGATCCGGGACTCCTAAAACTAAATCTACGATAACTACGATCGGGCAATCCGCGACGGCTGGGTGATCGCAATCCCAGCCGGCAACGGCCTTCCATACGTTAACGTAACTAAACCTACAATAACTGCGATCGGGCAATCCGTGACGGCTGGGTGATCGCAATCCCAGCCGGCAACGGCCTTCCATACGTAACTCAAAAACCGCCCTTCTCTTCCCATACCCTTTATCTTGAAGCGTCGAGATTTCCACTCGATCCTTTATACTTCCCTCGATTACTTGTCCAAGAAAGATCGAATATACCGGGTGGCTCGTTATTTCGGCCCTGTCTCACGGTAACTCGGTATCCTTCATGCGATTGACCCCATAAAACACGACTGGCTAACTAAAACGTACGATAACGCGAAAACTGAAAAAACGATAACGAACCCATACGCTGAATATTTAAAATTATCCGGATTATTCGTATATCGTCTTATAAACGAAGGTCGGGACGACCTGTGACGCTAAAACTGAAAAATTGCGTCACAAAGTATATGAGCAGCTGTCTTACCTGAATCTCCCAATTCTGTGACAAACTTATTTTGGCCATGTACAGAGTTCGGTTTATTTACACGTCTGACTACCGGATCTGCTCCGGATATGTTTTCAACTGCATTTTTTTCCCACACAACTGTAAATATATTACTTTTATTTAAATCTAATTTTAATTATTTGGCATCAAATCATTGGCATGCAACAGAGAATGCCATCTAAATGTGCGTTTATAACCTCAAACTTGCTGAACATGCGGCTTTGATTTTACGATCAACATATATTCATGCTTTTTTCGCGAAGGAAATCCCATTTCTTCGTATCTTGTTATGAGTTTTTTAGCATACAAAATAATTGATTTCTTAACTAAAACTTAGAAAAATAAAACAAAGAAAAACTTACCAACGTTCTTACTTGCCTTTCGCTCGTTTTTGCGTCATCTTAGGAGGCATCAGATTGTTGCTGGAACGAGAGGAACCTACAAAAGGCATAAAAAGAATACTTAACATACGAAAGTTAAATTAGTTGTTTAATAAAAGCAATCTGTAAAGATGGAATACAGCCCTACAGCCATGTGCGTGATTGTCGCAGTCGTATTGTATAACCTAACTTATTCTGAAGAAAGAGCATTTAGGAATAAATGTATCAAATTTAACGTTGCATATATCGTAAAATAAGTCAAATTAAATGACCATTGTCGTAAAAAAGCGTTAAACAATCGTTTTATAATTGCACAGAGCGTATCTATATATGCGTTGTTAAAAATGTATTTTTCCCGAATTAGTTACGAAGAGAGCTGAGAAAACTTGGAAAACCGTTATTTTTGCGCTTGCGGCAGTAGAAAATATGAGGATGCGTAAATGTATATGTCCGTGTGTATACCTGATGCAATCTCTCTTCATTGCACATCGCAATCAAGAGGTAAAAACCGGAATAATTAATCATACCATTGATAATAAAAATTGGTGAATAAATAAATAAATAACTACGAAAATATATTCAATTAATTTTTTCTAAAATTATGCACAAAATCTGAAGAATTATCTTGTCGTTACACATTAGTATATATACCACCCGGATAGACCACTGACGTATAATATACGTATATTTTATGTATATATGTATATGATATGTATACGTCTATGATAGACTTATATTATACGTATATTATACATATATTGAGTGTATATTGTGGTGCCATTGAACTGATGTAGTGAAAGGATTTTATATACGTATATTTTACGTATATTATACAATAAGCATTTGACATCAAATTATATGTATAAAGGAACATCTACTTGACGATAGAAACGAAGCCAACTGCATTCCTGTCAGACCACGTATTATATACGTATATTGGACGTGTGTTTTTCAACAATATATCTCCGTGGAATTTCGTACATCTCATATACGTATAATATTCGTTCATTATCTTTCGGTTGTAATTTCCGGATCTGAAGCATATACATATATATTACATTGAATATTCATATATATTTATATACAATTCACGCTTCAGATCCGGGAATTACAACCGAAAGATAGTGAACGAATATTATACGTATATGAAATGTACAAAATTCCACGGAGATATTGTTGAAAAACACACGTCCAATATACGTATATAATACGTGATTTTGACAGCAATGCAGTTGGCTTCGTTTCTATCGTCAAGTAGATGTTCCTTATACATATAATATATGTATATAATTTGATGTCAAATGCTTATTGTATTTTTTTTTTTTTTTTTTTTTATATTCCGTGCCAGTGCCCAGGGTCTTTCCCCTTTTAGCAAATTCTTCCTTTCTTTCTCCCTCCACCGAGATATTCCTTCCTCCTCTCTCCCTTTCCCACAATGCTCCACGGCTGCAGCCGCTTCGCCTTTCCTCCTTGACCCTGTATCGCATTTGCCATGGACGGAGGGAAACTGCAGAAAACCTACCGCCGATACAGGTCGGAAGCTACCTAGTCCACCCTGGTGGCCGCGCGAGTAAACTCAAGCGCCGTCACCCGAGTCGGCCTAGGCAGGTCCCTGCTTTGCTGTGATTCAGTGGGTCAGTCAGTGAACGGCTAAGAGGCCACCTTCCGAGCGATGAGAACCGCTGCGGGAGTCCTCCAAAGCCGCACACCGACCACCCACCAATCACAGAAAGGTATTTTGGGCATTTGTTTTCTTAAGGTGGAGTCCGAACCAACCAGGATTGCAGGAAAAACACGTAGAAAAACTTTTTCCATTGGTGTCGACAGTGGGGCTCGAACCCGGGTCCGCGGCGTGCGAACCCAGAGCCTCACCCACTGTACCACTGCGCTCCTTTTGTCAAATGCTTATTGTATAATATACGTAAAATATACGTATACCGAATTGAGATCATGAACCTATATATATATATATAATGTTCTCTCCTTGAGATCCTTCCGGAGTAAAACACCAGGTTGATTCGTCTAAAATATAGAGTTTATTACTATAGAGTTTATTACATTATTGATTACAGAGATTTACCACGTGTTACTAACCTAAAATATAGAGAATCAACAATTAAATGTTCGTACTCCTCTATATTATACCCCCATGTGAGGTTCTATATTTTATGGATTTAGAATTATATTTTATAACAGATTTTCTTTTATTATCAATAGAAATTATAAATTCTTAACAAGGCGGCTTGCGTCGGATCTTTCTCTCTTCTCTTCTTCTATCTCTCTCGAACTCTCTCTCTGTCTGTCTTGCTTCACTCATCCATCAACTAGCGACCTCTCTCATACCACCTCATACCTCGACATACAAGAATTACCGACCTGATTATACACAAAGCTTACATCTCCCCTCCCCACCAAGATGCTGAATTTTATCTGAAGATGCAAATTTAGCATTTTTTATTGCAAATCATTGGATATAGGGATGAGCTTTGTGACATGATACAGACCAAGTGATCTTCTTTTATATCCGATGTCTATTTTATAAATTGAATCCGAGATTTTTTCCATTATTTTAAATGGACCAATTCTGATTTCATCCATTTTTTTCCTGTTTAGTTTATTTCCATTAACTACGTAGACCAAATCTCCTTCTTTGAATGTATATTGTATTCTGTTTCTGTCAAATATAGATTTGTTATAGTCATGGTATTTCTTCGTTCTGAGTAGTGCTATTTTTCTATCTTGTTCCAAATCCTTTATATATTTATCTTTTTCTTTCAATTCAGGTGGTAGTAAGTCCGTAGATTCTCCACTTAGAAGGTATTTTGGGGAAAATCCCGTGACCGTGTGGTTTGTCTCGTTGTATTTATTTGTACATTCTTCTGCTGTTTTGGACCATGCTGACTTCTTTTCTCCTTCGTTCAGTTTACAGCGTATTTTATTGACCAGTGTCTGATTCAAACGTTCATTCAGGCCGTTCGAGAACGGTGCATCTACTGCTGTGAAAACCAATTGTATATTTCGATTTTCAAGATAATTTTTAAATTCGTTTGAATTTAGAGCCGAATATTGATCTGAAAGTAGTATTTCAATCGCGTTTTCTTGTGGAACTTTCTCAATTAATTTGATGAAGTCTTGAGCGTTCTGGTTTCTTGAGCATAGGGTATATGCAAATCTTGTGAAGTGATCCACTAGTAAGTGTAGATATTTCTTTGTTGATCTTTGACCACCGAATCCACCAATAGTGTCCAAAGACATTACTTGAAATGGTTTTTCGGCTGGACCCATTTGTGACATTAGACCATATTTTCTGTTTAGTCTTGTTTTGTTTTTGATGCAAACTTCACAGTTTTTACATATCCTTTCGATGTTTTTCCTTATGTTTGGTGCCGTGTAAAAAGTTTTAACCTTTGTTTCCATTTGTTTCATTCCTATGTGGCAATAGTCTTCATGAACTTTCTTTAGTATAATTTTACTATATTCTTCACTTAGTATTATTTGTTTATTTTTTTTATTTTTTTTGTAGTAAATTCCGTTTTCCATTGTGAATCTATTATTTTCTTTTATTTGTTGGTTTTGTGCTTGATCGCTTTTTATATCTTCTAGTTTTATAATATTTACCGTTTTCAAGTTATCGTCATTATTCTCGTAATAGTCTAAAACTGGATTCCTGCTAAGGCAGTCTGCTTCGTTATTTGTTTTCCCTGGATTGTACTTTATCGTACAATTATATTGCGACAAATAATGAATCATGTCGCCTAATTCATCATCAGTTCTACTTTTAACATTTAGCTTTTCTAGGGGTTTGTGATCCGTATATACGGTGAAAGCGTTTCCTAGTAGCCAATATTGCCAGAATTTTAGGCTTTCTTTTATCGCCAAACATTCCAAAAAAATGGCTTTTTTCTTCTTTTGGGATTCATTTAACTTTTTTGAAAAGTAACCTACAGTCTTCTGCTCTCCATTTAATTGGGTTTGTTTTAGGACAGCTCCTAAACCAACTATACTGGCATCTGAATAAATAGATATTGGTAACTTCGGATCAAAGATGGCAAGGATTGGTTTAGAACATAAGTAATTTTTTATTGTCTCGAACGTTTTCTGACATTCATTTGACCAATGGAATTGTGTATTTTTACGAAGTAAATTGTGTAGTGGTTCAAGTATTATTGAACCATTTGGAATATATTTTCCGTAAAAATTAATTTTCCCTAAAAATTGCCTTATATTTTTTTTGTTTTTCGGAGTTGGAAATTCTCTTATCGATTTTAAATTATCTTTTAGGGGTGTGATTGTGTTTTCTTTTATAATGTGTCCTAAATATTTCACTGAATTTGTTGCAAATTTGCACTTTGTGACTTTTAGTCTGAATCCTTCCTTTTGGATGGCGTCTAGCAATCTTTTTATGTGTACTACATGTTCCGCAAATGTTTTCGAAAAAATTAGTATATCGTCAATATAATTTACTGCAAATCCAGATAAGCCGTATTTTTTTTAAATATTACCAAGTATTCGTTGAAATATTGCCGGGGACGTCTTTAGGCCAAAAGGAAGGCAAGTCCATTGGTAATGACCTTCTTGCGTTACAAATCCTGTCCTTGGTCTATCCTGAATTCTTAAAGGTATGGACCAGAAGGCTGAATTTATATCTAGAGTTGTAAAATATTTACAATCTATTGTTTTAACCATTAGGTCTTCGATTAAAGGAAAAGGTTGAGATTGGGGAATTATTATTTTGTTTAAATCCCTAAAGTCTACGCATAGTCTATTTCTTTTCCCTTCGTCTCTTTTAAATGCCAGTGTGACTGGTGCTGCGAATGGGCTGTACGACTCCTCGATCAATTTATGTTTCAATAGTTTTGCAATCTGTTTTTCTATTTCGATTCTATCTGTAATTGAACATCTGTATGGTCTCTTATAACAATATTTTTCTGTTTGTAGCTCGATGAATGCTTCATAGTTTTTTACTTTGCCTACGTCATACTTATCTTTGGCGAAAATTTTGTTATATTCATTTAGTATGACGATTATTTCTTTTCTTTGATTTGAATCTAAGTGTTCAGTGTCCACCGTAAACTGGTTTGTATTTATTCCTTCGTTGAAGTTTACCTTATATTCCTTGAATGATTCTTTTGTTTTCTGTTCTTTTTTTATAGTTTCTTTTTGTTTTATTATGTTTAAATTCTTATCATGGGTTAAACCAAACATTTTTATAGTGTCTAACCCCAATATGAGATCATCATCAAAATTTTTACTCTCTAATATGAATGCATTTATACTTTTTTCTTCACCCAATATTCTTGCTTTTAACGTTGTTAATCCATTAGTTTTTCCCCGGCCATTAATTGATCTTAACGTACTGCTTTGGTGACTTTTTTCTCCGTTTTTTAGTTTTATTAATCTCGAGTTTATCACTGTAACGTTTGAGCCGGGATCATAAATTCCTCGAACTACCAGAAAGTTGTTCAGCAGTACGTCAATTTTTATTAATGGGGGGAAATTTAGTTTTTTTGGTCTTCTGTATTTAGTTCAACTTCTAGTATTGAATTTGTGTACATATTTCTATTATCACTTGTACTTTTCTCTGATTTATACCAACATAGATTTTCTGGGTGGTATCGATTACTCTTGCCTTTTTTTTCACAGATCTTGCACGGTTTTTTTCATTGTTCTTTGTGGTTCTTTTTACCTCTTTGTTATCCTCTGTGATTTTTTTATTTGTTAATTTTTCATACCTTCTTAATTCGTTGAAAAGGTCTTGTGAATCTTGTAACTCTTGTTGATTTATAATGTTCTCTCCTTTAGATCCTTCCGGAGTAAAACACCAGGTTGATTCGTCTAAAATATAGAGTTTATTACTATAGAGTTTATTACATTATTGATTACAGAGATTTACCACGTGTTACTAACCTAAAATATAGAGAATCAACAATTAAATGTTCGTACTCCTCTATATTATACCCCCATGTGAGGTTCTATATTTTATGGATTTAGAATTATATTTTATAACAGATTTTCTTTTATTATCAATAGAAATTATAAATTCTTAACAAGGCGGCTTGCGTCGGATCTTTCTCTCTTCTCTTCTTCTATCTCTCTCGAACTCTCTCTCTGTCTATCTTGCTTCACTCATCCATCAACTAGCGACCTCTCTCATACCACCTCATACCTCGACATACAAGAATTACCGACCTGATTATACACAAAGCTTACATATATATATATATATGTGGGGTACGAAGTCCCCCAGAAAGAGCTATAAGTACGGATCGTGGAGGAATTGGGTAGAAGGCCTAGGTAGCTCAGTGGTCAGAGCACTCGACCGGCAATCGAGAGGGCCTGGGTTCGAATCCCAGTCTAGTCACCCGAAGCCTAAATTTTTCTGCGATCCTACATTTGGGGGCTCGTCCGGGATGGGGGTACTTCCACCTACGGAAGACGATGAAGCGACTGGAGTGACACTAAGACGAAGTGTTCTTACATGTAAGACGGACATGTGAGGGCACATGTCATTCCAGGATGGCCGAATGTGGGGTGCGAAGTCCCCCAGAAAGAACTATAAGTACGGATCGTGGAGGAATTGGGTAGAAAGCCGAGGTAGCTCAGTGGTCAGAGCACTCGACCGGCAATCGAGAATGCCTGGGTTCGAATCCCAGTCTAGTCACCCGAAGCTGAAATTTTTCTGCGATCCTACATTTGGGGGCTCAGCCGGGATGGGGGTACTTCCACCTACGGAAGACGATGAAGCGACTGGAAGACACAAGACGAAGTGTCCTTACATGTAAGACGGATATGTGAGGGCACATGTCATTCCAGGATGGCCGAATGTGGGGTTCGAAGCCCCCCAGAAAGAACTATAAGTACGGATCGTGGAGGAATTGGGTAGAAGGCCTAGGTAGCTCAGTGGTCAGAGCACTCGACCGAGTCTCGCTCGAGCGGCCGACGGATACACACGTATTTTTTTCCCCGCTCCGCGCGACACACGTTTTCATACAGATAGCAGGCATTTTTGCCTCGCTTTCTTGTATTTCTTTCGGTTGCCTATGGGCGCCTTAACATCGGTTTGCTTACAAGTAGTGAAGTGCATCTCTTGCGCCCTAATTAGCTGCATATTCTGCATTTTTCTTTCGAGTGGGCACGTGCCCGGGCCAGAGCCTTCGTGCTCTCAAAATGGCCGAGAATATCACGAGTCATAGCGGGGCCTCAGCCCACGCCAACGAAAATGCTGAAAATGACCGAAACGTCGCGAACGGTGCCATCCCGCGCATCAAGTCGTATTCACGGCTCAACACCGTGCAATTAGACCGCTTATACAAGCAATCGTGTAAAGAGTGGAGTGACAGTGCGAAAGCCCCCTCGACGAAATCCTCGATTAAACCGAATTTAACGGTTGAACGAAAAAAAAAGCGTTAATGACGTCAGAACCCTCAGATTCTGACCCAGACGCGTCTCTCACCGTCGATAACGCATCTATTGTAGACTGGCAATTTCCCAAGCGCCCCGTCAAACGTCGAGCGCAACTACCAGACGCCGGTAACCAATTACCGACAACGAGTAATAACTCGTTTCAGACGCTGTCGGTAGATAATGACGATACAGACACCGAGGATAACTCACAGCAGCCTATGGTAAATGGACGTAAATCATTTAAACCTCCGCCGATATTTGTCTCTGGCACGTCAATATCAGATATAATTGAGATAGCCAAGGGGCTCGATCTGTCAAACAAAGACCTCACGATTCACGAAGTTCGCGACAACGACACCTTCTCTCATACGGTATACACCAATTGCGCGTCTCATTATGACAGGCTAAAGACAACGTTCCAAGCCCACAATATCCGATACTTTTCGTATATACCGAAAGAAGCAAGGCCGAAATCGTATATTCTAGAAGGAATCCGAGGATCGTTTACCGAGAAGGACATCGAACAGGAAATATCCGAGTTGGCACTGGCCGGGGTCGAAATCGTGTCATTGACCAAGTTTCATTATGACAAGGCAAATCCCGGTAAATACCATCATCTGATTTAATTATCCGCGTCAAGCCCAACGGCTGACCTGATCAAAATAAAAAATCTCGCATATCAGCGAATAAAATGGGAGCGGCTCAAAAAACCCCTCATCTTCTAATGTCGCCGATGCCAACGGATCGGACATTCGGCAAAAATTGCACCCTCGACTTTCGATGTGTAAAATGCTCGCAGTCACACAGCCCTGGCAAGTGTCACCTGACCAACGAGGACGGCAAGGAGACGCTCCGCTGCCCCAATTGCGGGCAAGCGGGCCACCCTGCCTCTTATCGAGGATGTCCTTACATCAAACTGGCGATCGCCGAACGTCGCAGTCAGCAACGAGGAACGAAGGCTTCTTAAAACAAAAGCTTCGCACGAGCGGCAAACGTTCGAAAAAACGTTTCGTTCGCGCACGCAATGAAAACGCCGCACTCTCCGTCGGCCTCAGCATTCCCTCTCTTGCCGACGATATCACCGTCTCAACGAGTCCCCCACCTTCCGCCAGCGCCGCCGAGTTCTCGCCCGAGCCACTCTTCTTCGAGCCTCGAGACACCGCAGACATCCTACTCCTCTAGCTCGCACAGCTGGATCGACGATTTGAAACGAGATTTGGTTAACATCATTTCCGATAAGCTAAACGAAATAGCGACGCAAGTAGCAGCCAATTCGGCTAAGATCAATTTTATCTTAAGTGCGTTCCAATTTAACGATGGCTCATAGACATAACTCTATCACCCAATTAAAAATCGCTGCGATTAACGTTAACTCGATAATCGCGAACTATCGCAGACTGGAGCTCCTCGAATTTCTGAATAAATATCAACACGATATTGTGCTTATTTCTGAGACGAAACTTAACCCTTCTCATAATATTTGCTTAAAGAATTATAACTTTATCCGTACTGACCGTCCAGACTCGACTCAGGGTGGCGGTACGGCGATAGTCATTAAAAAGTCAATTCCATTCGAGATTATAAATTTCCCGAAGTCTGCGAGGAACGAGATTATCGAGTATACATTTGTTAAATTATCATTGAGCCACTCAAGAAGTTTATACATAGTTAGAGTGTATGCAACTAATGACAGCCGCGTCTTGTTCACTAAGGAACTCGACTTTCTTTTCGATAAATTAAAACTACACTTGAGTGGTTCTTTTTATATCGTAGCTGGGGATTTCAATGCACGTCGGAAGGACTGGGGTGATAGAGCCAATAACCAGCGAGGGCGATTCCTTACGCAGTGGGAGGTCAGAGAGGGAGTTAAGTACAAGCTGAGGATTTTGGTACCGCGCAATCCTACCCATCATCCAGCGCACACTTTTCTAGATATCTGTCTTATCGACTCCAGACTCAAAGTGACAAATGCCACTAATGGTCGTCTTGCCTCTTTACCGTACGACAGCGACCACGATGCTCTCGACTTTACCGTTGATCTTGACGTTGACTCGGATGGCATTATGCCCCTTGCTGATCCCCCCCCCCCAGACTCAACTTTAAAGCCACCAGCTGGTCACATTTCTACGAACTGCTCGAGGAATCTTTCGAAGTTCTTGTCCCCGAAAACAAAAATCTTTCCATAGCCGAAATAGACTCACTACTTTCCGAGAAAAATGCAATTATCAATAATACTATCAAACGCGTTGTCTCCAAATTCAAAAAATTTAATGGCGTCTCCAGATATATCAATTCTCGTATTACTAATCTACAAAAAGCAAAGCTCGCCTTGTTAATTTACACCATTCCCTTCACAAGACAGACCCTACGGGCAGACGTCTAATTACGAGGGAGACAAAGACCGCCCTTCGAGAGGTTCGCGACCAATTACGAGGGGAGTTTCGTAGCTCGTCCGAAAGATATTGGGCTAAGCAGCTTAAATCTATCGATTTCCGCGATGGTAGCACTTTCTTTCCGCGCATTAATAAACTCTTTCGCAATAAGCGATTCAACAATATGGAGGATTTACATTTAAGCCCTAATCAGCGCAATATCCTCTTAAGAAGTCAATGCGACGCCAGCAATGTTGAAACTGATAATAATCAAATAATAATTTCAAAATCGGCAGACAAACTAAACGTCATAGGCGCCTGCTACGAATTAATCAACTCCCCTCGTCACTTGAACGCGGGCACTCGTCTGGCCGCCCTCGTCACGAAAGTCTCGTCGGGGATTAAGTCAGAATTTACTCGCAGACGCGATCATTAAATTACAATCACACAATTCTCTAACAACAACTTAGCCACGAATCCGAGGTGGGACAATGGCCTGAACCCATTTTGTAATATAAATTCAGTTTCCAAGATTCTAAAAAACCTCCCTAATAAAACTTCTTCTGGCCTCGACAACATTCCCCCCATTGTGCTAAAACACCTTCCTCTGAACGTTATTCGAGCTTTAGTTTCTTTATTTAACAATGCATTAAATCATCACTACTTCCCCACGGAGTGGAAGTGTGCTAAAGTTTTTTCAATTTTAAAGAAGAACAAGGACCCCAAAGATCCCTCGAGCTATCGCCCGATTAGCTTAACCCCGAGCCTCAGCAAGGTATACGAATCAATTATAAATTGTAAAATATCCTCAGTTTGTGCCTCTAACAACATTATCCCCGACATGCAATTTGGTTTTAAACACCGCCACTCCACCACTCATGCGGTGCATAGACTACTCTCTGACCTCAACACTGTTGTGGGTAGAAGTCACCTCGTCGGCGCGGTGCTGCTCGATTTGGAGAAGGCGTTCGACTTGGTATGGCTCGACGGCCTCCTGTTTAAACTGCGTAAGAAGCAATTTCCAGATTGGCTCATATTCTATATCTGGGATATGATTGCGGGCAAATCGTTTGTGACGTGGGATGGAATTACACAATCCTCAATAGTTTTCGATATTAAAGAAGGGTTACAACAGGGTACAGTCAACTCTCCAATTCTCTTTAACATTTATACCTGCGATGTAATTGGTCTTTTTGGCATTAACGGCACCTCTAACACCTCCGCCATCGCCTTTGCTGATGATGTTATAGTTTATACTACGGGTAATCGAGTCCTTCCGGTCCAACAAGAGCTGGAGTTAATGTCCGAAAAGATCAACCAATATTACAAATTGTGGAATTTGAGATTGAACCCTTCCAAATGCGAAACTATCTTGTTTAAAAAACCTGTTTATTCCCTCACATCATCCTGCAAGGCCGGTAGTAGCAGCTTCAATATCTCGCTCACTGACCCGGTTACTAATATCAAGCATCGAGTGCCACACAAGAATTCTGTAAGGTATTTGGGGGTGCAGTTGGATTACCTCCTACGCGGGAATATCCATCAGCACACCCAAATTACTAAAGCGCGTAAGGCCTGGCAGGCCAATAGCGGCATCTTCCATGCAAAAAATCTCTCTAGTCGAGCGAAGATTATTTTATACATGCTTCTAGTCAGGCCCATCTTGACATACGCAGCCCCAATTTGGTGGAATTTGGGCCACACCGTCGTCGAACAGCTACGAGCCTTCGAGCGTAAGTGCCTTAGAGCGTGTCTATACGTCTGCAGATCCGCCCACTCGGAGTTTCAGCACTATGTCTCGAATAAAACTTTATACGACCTGGCAAATATACCGCGACTGGACATATTCACCCTAAAACTTATGAGAGACTACTTTAGTTCCCTTCCCACAATCGATAATCGGGTTATTAGAACACTGGCATCCCAGGAGCCCAACCTTTCAGAACAGCAATTGCTGACTGGATATACAACATCTCAAGCCTTCCTTTACTGTGATTCGACCGGCTTAATTCAAAATGAAGCTAACATCCCGATGTTATATCATTGGAAGAGGAATAAAGCGAACAAGCGCATTACGTTAAAAATTGACGACTATGTTCAGTCCCCCGATATGTTTGCCGGATCTACGGCACTGCCGCAGCGAGACTTCGACGACTTCAGCCGTCTCCGATTCGAGAAATACAGATGGCTTAACGCTGACTCTCCGGGCATGCGTGCGCTGCTCGAGCGTCGAACTTGGCACTTCAGACACATTAGATTAAGAGAGCGAAGGCGTCTTCCTTTGCGCCACTGAGCTTGCGTTTGCGTGATATGTGGATTATACCATAATTCTTAGTATAACCCTGTTCTTCATTTTTTTTTCCTTTTTAGTTTATTTTTGTTATTTAATTGTAACGGTATTTATTCTCGTTGCGTACTTACTGACAATGTGATATTATGGAAGGTTTTTCAAACTTTTTCCTGCTCCTATCAGGCGCTGGTCAGGGCGCAAAATATTTTTAAGTCACTCAACGGTCTTGTTAGGCTCCGTACCGAGTCGTCGTTTTATCTTATGTATCCATTAACGAACCTGATTGTCTATTCGCGAAACACTGTATATATAGTTATTCGAATACTTATGTCTACTGCTGTATGCGATTTTACGGATTTCTTTTTTCATGATTTATTGTATCCACAACCTTCGTGATGTGCTTCCTCAAACAATAAATACATTTAAAAAAAAAAATCAGAGCACTTGACCGGCAATCGAGAGGGCCTGGGTTCGAATCCCAGTCTAGTCATCCGAAGCCTAAATTTTTCTGCGATCCTACATTTTTTATTTTTTATTTTCCATACATAAGGTTAAGGTGTTTCAATAGAATTTCCCACCTATAAGTTGATGCAGAAAAAAATACATACAGTCTCTGCAAAACCGCGAAGAATCGAACAGCTGTAGAACATGACTCGACCGCGCATTTTCTGACGAGGTTCAACGAATGAGCTGCGCATGGTACGTAGTGAGCTAAGGGATTGATCTCTTTAATTCTTGCTTGAAGACCGCTGTATACTCCGGCCATATTGCTCGCGTTATCGTATGACTGACCACGACAGTTTTGAATATCGAGATCGTATTCTTCGAGCGTAGATAAAATGTGAGAGATCATTTCTGCCGCTTTGTGACCGGCGTTTGGGAGGAATGTGATGAAGTGTTCTTCGGGATATCTCTTTTCGCTTACGTAACGTATGATGAACGTTAGCTGATCAACGTGAGAAATATCTGGGGTCGAGTCAACGCTAATTGAAAAGTATTTAGCAAATTTCGCTTGCGACATAATTTTCATGGCCACGTGCTTTCCCACAAGACTTATCAGTTCATCACAGATAGTTGACGATAGATACGATGTAGATCCTCTACCCTTATTCCCATGCAATCGTATGTGTTCCGCCAAAAACGGATCGAATTCTGCGATCAATTGAAGCGCTGCAATGTAATTTCCACCGGATTCGGAGTGGAAACGTTCAATCGAACCTCTAAAGGCTAAGCCAGACATTGCCAATGATTTTATAACCACAACAAAACGTGCGAGAACACTCCGCCAATAAATGAATTCCCTCTCAATTTGGGCAACTAACGCTTCATCGATCCTTCCATTTTTTTGACAACGTACAAGCAACAATGTACTTGCGGCTTTATGGTCAAAAGAGTTTTCGTGTTCTCTGAGGCGCTGATGGACATTTTTCCAATCATTGTACCCGACCGTTGCGAAAGGAGACGTCTTCGAAATGTTTACAGGGTGCACAAAACACAGCTAATTTACTGGCCGAATAAACTAACCATGAACGCGATTGACTTTCGCCATTTAGAAGAGTTCGAGTAAAGAGAGATTTCGTCATAAATCTCGCTTGGTCTGGGTAATCACGCTTCGTACGAGAAAAATCCATGTCTGAGTTTGATTTTATACCACGTTTAAGTATAATATCGCGGGTCTTATCCTTGACGATCCATTCAGCAGGATCATCACTAATTATCGTAGCGATTATAACGTTTGGACGGTCAATCTGGCCTAAATCGTCACGACCCGTCGTGGTCTTCATTGACGCTCTGTCAAATTTCTCCCTGCGAGTTTCCAAACAATTTTCGCATGCGTGTTGGTTCTCTAGTGAACCTTCTTTATTTTTCGGATTACAAGGATTCTCTGGAGAGTCATTCTGGAGAGAAGGATTGTCGGGAATTGCGGGTATGTCGTAATCAGCTGTAATTCATAGGTATAAAGATATAAATCATGATCATGAACAATTTTCCACGAGGTGTCAAGCCTACAAGGTGTAGCATTGCAACGTAATTTTTACCAACTGAATGCACCGTCAAGACACTCAGTTGTCCTTGTTTTTACTGCCCAGTGTTTTCAATCGCCGTTGATTTTTCTTTTTTTCCGGAATAATTGTTGAGTTTTGGCATTTTTTTGAGAATTTCCGACTCATTTTTTAACCTCTCATGTGATCTTTTCTTGTACTCGGCTCCACTCAACTTTTTTCGGGCGGCATTCATCGTAACACCGATATTAATTTTATTCTAACAATGAATACGAATAAGTGAATGCAATAGTGAAAGGAATTAGATAATATGTATATCAGAATCACAATGAATATCATATACATCAACACTCTCAGAAACTTGGGACTCCCAGAGATTCTAATCTCACGGAGTGGAGTGAGCCCAGCCTGGCCACTGGCATTCACCGCGCCGGCCATTGGTCGATGGAGATTTTAATCTTGCGTTCCAAAAGCCATCTAAAGACGGTTCAGCGACAGCGACAGTGACATCTGCATTCACCGTCTGATGGCGCTGAGTAGCAAATCTCAAATTCATTCAAATAAAATAAAAAAATAAGCGGTTTCAGCATCAGATGGAAAAAAGTCCAAACAAATTGAACAGAGTCAATTTGCGCTTTTGGTAAGATTAAAAAAAAAGAGCGAAGCACAGGTTTTTGTTAGAAAAAGAAACAAAACCTGAAAAAAATCGGAGAAAATGCCGCTCCCCAAATTGTGCCGCCCTAGGCTACAGCCTAGGTTAGCCTAGGCGGTAATACGGCACTGGGATTCAGTAAGAAAGGATAGGTATCAGCTTCTTTTGCCTTCAGAGCTGCAGTATGAGATTGCTCACTGATTATATTATACAGTTGAGCAAGTGGATTGTCACTTTTTCTCAATAATTTTTTTTAGTGGTCCGAAATCACTCTCATATGGAAAAGCGCTGAAGTCATCGAGAGGTCCAAAGTTTTTCACATCACCAGCAATATGAATAAAATTGTTAATGTTATACACGACCGATTCATTGCCGTACAAATGAGACATTTCCTCAACAAATTAATTAAGAAGATCATTGGCATATTCGTTATTCCGAATGCATTGTACTGGATCGCACAGTATCCTTATAGCATAACTAACAAGGAAAGTCTTTCCGCTGACGTCCTTCGATTTTGACGAAATTCAAATATGTTATTATACATCAAAATCTAAGAGACATGTATTTTTTTTATCAGCGGAAAAACGTTTTTAGGGGGTGAAATTATCCTTTAAAGTTCAGACCTCCGAGGGGTACTGTTCAGGTTTCACCTATTTTCACTTGAGATAATCGAATGCACCCAAATGGATAATTGCCTTAATGATAAACGATGAAAAATGCAACTGGTTTCATATCGGGGGGTTCCATAGGAAAAAAGTTATAGGGGTTGAAATTCACAGAATCGTTATAACAAAAAAACTATTGTACCTATCTCGATGGATTCAATTGTACTTTGAAGAGGGCAAAAAAATTATACATATAGGTTTTTGCGTTTTTTTCGCAAATCAAGTTAAGGGGGTGAACTACCCCTATGTATGTTAGTAGTGTAACAAGGAGAGTTCTAACCCAAGATCCCTACCCCGACATTTACCGACATTTTTTAGCTCAGACATAAACCACTTAGCCGAGACACAAATCCGGGAGGGCTATCTCGATGAGCCGGACTGCACGGAGCCGATCGGAGGGGGGGGGTCTCTAACAACTGGAGGGCACTTAATCTCTTATGGGTCGAGACATTGGAGGGAGGGGGGGGGGGCTAGCTTTGAGGGTGGTATTGGAATGCCGCTATCTCTGGCAGCGGCGGGGCGCCTTATTTTTCATGGCGACATTTAATTGATGATTATCAGTTAGACTGGCGTCTCTGTAGGGTGGGGTGGGGGCTAGTTTTGAGGGTGGTATTAGAATGCAGCTATCCTCTATTTCTGACAGCTGCAGTGCAGCTTGTCTTGGCATTGGAATGTTATTATCTCTAACAAGTAAATAGCGGGCCGGAGCGTTAGACCTTTCAACCACACACGACGCTAGCCTCCCGGGCCAGTGCGTCTGTTTGTCGCAACCTTATCGCGGGTCATAAATCATATCAGGTCGTGTGCCAAGGGCTAGACCGCAGTCTGGAAAAAACCAAACATGAGGTCGTAAAATCTTAGAGGCGCCTATGATATGGCTGGTCCTCGGCACCCGAAGGAAAATATCCCTAACAGGTATTCTTCTGACCGAATTTATATAAGCGTGTCCCTATCGCACTGACTGGTGCGTGAGCAGATGTAGCGCAGGGTGCTGTGGCAGATCTTTTTTCAAACTGCGATGAAATTGGGACGAAGAGGATATTGAAAATATGGAAAAGCACGTTCGATTCGATACTCGAGCTCAAATTCATGTAATGTATGCATGGGATTATGCGTACAGAGCCGCTCGCCAAAGCCGGTGGGAAGATGTTGCACGTGATCGTGAGCGATTTAGATTAAGAATTGAAAAATGCGGCAAACTGATTGAATCTGTATTGACGGAGAAAAAAATTTAACGGAAAATGGTATACTGATATGCGCCTTCGACGTGTCTCGACCTGTTTCGAGCCCTCCCATTACCTTCGAGAGCGGATGATGCCATCTTGCATGTCTGAACACGCTTGAGCCTGCACAGTGTTTACATATTTTGACTAACCGCCGGAAAATGAGGCTTTGATTTTCATGGAATGCCGCTATGACACGCTTAGTCGCGTTCTTGCTATCAACATGGACGGATATTCTGATGGCGTTCTCGGAGCCAAATATCCGTGGGAATTATCAAGGGGTGATCTTAAGAATATAACGAAGCCTATGCTTTTAAAATATTTTAGTCGATCAATTCATATGTTTTATGATCGTTTACCCGAAAATCTTCGTGCAGACGCCGAAATTATGTCATATCTGCCTTGTATGGAACATTGGAATACGCCCCACATCATGTCTCATATCGATGGCCCTGCACCCTCTGTACTGAATTATCAAATGTGTCGCCGCAAAGTGTGGGCGGAGGAAAGTGTGGAAAATCCTATTGGGTCCTAGAATTGAGAGTTGGTGGGGGTCGGGAATATGGAGGGCCTATATAATATCAAGATGCACGTCTGAACTGCACCAGTTGACATGCAAGACAGGTGACGTGAGCTAAAAGAACGATTGCTCTTGCTTTAAAAAAATATCAAAGAAGTAAAAAATCTTATACGTACGAGGTCTGATCTGAGCTTCATTATAAATACATTGAAGAATACATCAATAAGTCGAAATGGATTTCACAAGTATCAACAAGGTGGGAAAAATGATGGAATTTTTGCCAATAAAAAAATTGGCTGGACTCTCCGTTCAGGCAGATCATCTGATCTCTGACCTGAGAATAGTCGAAACGAAATTCGGGAGGAGGATCGTGGCGGATATCACCAACGATTCCTCTGTATTCCTACCTGCAAGATTCGTGAAAGCGTTCGACGAGAACAAAGAAATATTCAAAGAGATGATTGACGCTGCGCATACAAATCAACTCTATATGAACTACTTCGGTGGGAAATATAACAGCGTAGAATTCAAACGCATCTGACGCCATCAAACCATCAAGCCATCGCGCCTACTATAGGGTCGTGACTCTACGCGAACGATGGTGGCACTCAAAAAAGTGTTTGAATCCATAAGTGCGCATGGTTGAAAAAGTAAAAAAAACATTATAGATGACGTGTGGTGCGAAATGTATAAGTTGGAGTGAACCCAAATATGCAAAACAATTTCCTATGGTTTATTTCAATAAAAAACACACATATATTTTTCGATAAAATGTTTTTATTTATTTCGAAAATCCTGCGTTTACACAATGCCTAATGTACCAACTCCTTAAAGATTTCACGTTTGCGTTGGCACAATTATATTTTGAGTCATGGGGATGATGAGAACATCCTCTGTTGTTTGATATTTTCGATAATTTCTGCAGAGATGGACAATCGAAAGTTTCCATATCGACAATATGTGCCGACGAATCCGTGAATTGCGCTAACCACGTCCTCTTCTCTAATCCCTTCACGTAGATGGTTCGGGCTTGTTTCAAGATAGCTCGAATTGTTGTTCCAGCAGCTTCGTACGGCGTGTCGCCTGAATTCCATCGTATTCCATGAAAATTTCGTTCCAACCATGAATTCATTGTTTTGTACTTCACTTGTAGAGAGTTCCATGGCGTTGGAGGTTTGAAGAAAAACGTCAGGGGCTCGGTGTTGTCAGAGATTTCCACAATTGCTATTTCTTTGAGCACAAATTCGTTTATGGGTCTTCTGAAGCCTTGAATATCGACGATAAAGTCCATGGTGCTAATTGAAGAGAGTCGGTTCATCGTTGAAGGTTTTATACTAATTTTTTTACCCCGCCACTTATTGGATTGTACTCAACAATACGATCGTGTAGAATCAAGCAATACGCGGATGTATTGGCAGCAATATTATTTCTTGCTTCAAATTCAAGACGAATGTCAACGGGGCCTGACTTGAGAGAATCGTACTGCTTCGAACAGTCGATGACGACTAGAGGGGCATACTTTAGAAACTCGGATTTTTTTAGCCACGGCTCCGCTTCCCTGTTGTAATAAGTATTCTGAAAGTTTTCATACATCTCGTATAGTAGGGCGTACTGGTTTTGCTCTATGTTTAGGTTCAAATTTCCATATGGATAGCATTGCGAATTGAAATATAGTTTAACATCGGCGAGATTACAATGATCGAAGTTACTCGCGTTCTTCTTTTTCTTATTTTTCCGATCAGTCTGGAAAGCGAGAATGACATATCGCGGTTTTTCCAGCTGAGTAAAAGTCTTGACGGTCCAAACACGCTTCGAGGTTGCGGGGAGCAGCGGATATTCATACAGTTCCCACGTACGATAGCTCATAGAGATTGGCGCATCTCTGCTGATAAACTTTAAAAGTTGTATTTTACGCTGATCGGAGACTGTCACGTATGGTACAAGCCATTCTACTTTTTGCAATACAAGTTTGAACTCCTCGTCAGCCGTCTGCACAATAGCATTATCATCAGTCTTCGATCTCGATAGAATCAGCTCATGCTTGGCATTTACGACAATTTTTCGATAATCTTCGGCAAAACCGAGCAGCATACTTAGCGGTATACTAACGTCAAAGTTGCCCGCTGCATCTATGATTTGCATCGTTTCTTCAACATCAAGCCAGCCCGTTTTCTCGAGCATAGATCCCTTACCGGGACTCAGAGATAAATATCCCTTTCTTAGACTCGTAAGACCTATATTTTCGTTTCGATCAATTTCAATAGCGTTCAGCTCATATCGTACTTCTTCGAACAAAAAGCAAATAGCATTATTGACGAGGCTTGTGGAGGCAAGCGCTGCACCATCGGCTTTAGTCAGTTTTCCGCATATATGTATAAAACTTTTGCTTGGTAGAAGACATAGATCCTGATGTTGGATGGAAATACGTATCTCATCGCTGTTATTGAAAGTTGACGATGCATACGGCTTATGAGCATGAATCTCGCAGTGTATTATAGATTCATCGAAGCCGATGGGACTTTGTATATTGACTATTTCCTCCTCCATTTTACGCAGCAGATGCAGAGGGCACAGAATAAATAATACCTTATGCGCTTTTTCCGCGCACTGTCAGACCCAAATTCTTTAGAAGTTTTATGTTCTGAGGTGTTAGCACTTTGAGTGTCGATCGGCGACTGGTCACGCTCATCCATGATGACTTGGTATTATGGGTTTTATTGAAGACTATACCCATGATTTTATATGCAATCGTATGGTTATGACTTCGCCGCGAAAATTTACTAAATCTCCGTCTTGGTCTACTATCCGAAGCTGGATGTTATCTATTGTCTTGCTCGTGATTGGCAGATAAGTGACGTGCGATGGAACTTCAATGATTTTATATCCGGATAGTACGAACGGGAAAAACTCGTGAATCGTATGAGCTTTTCGCTCATTAATATAGGCACCGGCGGTAATGCTACACTCTATACGCAAGGCGTTCACTTTGAGAATGGCTACTGGGAGATCAAATGTATGCCTTTTATTGGCTACAAGAATACGCGGTGTGAAACCCAAGAGAGAGCCGATAGAATCATTAGGCTTAAAATTTATATCGCGATTACACTCGATTTCACTACGTAGAGTATTGTTATTGGGTTTAATCTTAATAGAAATATTCGGCAACTCTGCCTGCACGTATTTCTCAATATCATCTATTTTATAGCTACCCGTCTGTATAGTCAATATCTTGTCTCCCACATAAATTTTATTATTACCATCAGCTATATTAGGAATAGAATTGAAGGTTAGTAATTCAATGAGCCCTAAAGTGTAATTTTTGTGGGGTGAAAGTTCAATGGGGGGGAAAATATTGAGCTTCAAGTGTAGATGACGTCCCGGAAATAGTTAGTGTGAAACTATCATCCATGACGACGGCACATAGTCAACTGATTCTATATTCATCATTATGCACGTTTATATAGAGAATACTTTTTTTTGCCACTCAATTGCTGGCAGAGAAACATTAGGCATAAGTGCCCACATTCGACTGTACCATACTTCTGATATCCCTTATAATTATAATTCACGCTACCAATATCAAAATATTTCATCAACTCGACTGGAGGCTGAAGATTGCCGAAACTATCAAAGTACATGACATTCTTCCCCCTAGTTTTGTATGCAACCCAGTGTGTACCAGATCCCATATCCTCATCTAAATTGATAATTGCTGATTCGTAATTTGCCGGTCCACTTTTCGGCAATTTATTTCTCATAAAAACTCCGCCAAAGTGTGGACTTTCCATGATTTTCGCATATTTGAGCAGATCAGCATCAGTTAAGGCTTGAGGAGGCAGCGTGACTTTCCGTTTTTTGAACCAAGACCCATCCCCCTCTTGTACGGTTTTAGATGCAGACCTTTACCCAAAGCAGCAGCTTCCATCATCTTATTATGCCTCTTACTCTCATCCAATTCCCGCTTAGCAGCTTCAGCCGCATTTACAGCCTTAGCGATAGAAGCAGCGCCACCTGACAGTGCTCCTGCAGCACTCAGACCGGCAAATATCAGCAGGAGGAGCGGCAAAAACCCCCCAATTTTACGAAGCGCTGGTAGAATGCGCAATTTATTTTTAGCCTTGTTGCTACCTTTCCGAGCACCCTTCCGACCCCGGCTTTTCTCATCAACGATTTTATTCTGTCCCATGCCAAATTTTGTTTTTTTCACGCAATGCCCCATGCCTAGTTTAGTTTTGGCCTTCATGATGTTTGCCACACCCCAAGCACTTGCTCTCTCCGCAATACCCGCGTCTTTGGCGTATACTCGTTTCCAAGCCTGCTCGGCCCGTAATTTATCGGCCAAAGTTCTCGCTTCGAGGCTAGTTTCTTTTTAATATGCAATATCGTGTTGCTTGCAGGCTGCATCCAATGGATTAATACCTCGATCACCTCGTGCAAGACGTTCAGATAACTTTGTACCCGGTCCGCAATACTGATACCCAGGTAGATGCAGCTCGACAGGAAGCTTGTCAATCAGACTATTGACCAAAGCACGAACGATCATATCGGGGATGACTGCTCGACTGGTGAATAATCCCTATAAAACCCTATTTATTTTTTTTTTTCCCATTAGTCGTGCTCAGGATGGAGACGGATGAACTGCCTGTAATGAATTTCGATGAATTTATGCGGGGTGGTGAACCGCGCGAAAAACGTCATGGCGATTTGTTGCCTAATAGCATTCGCGCAGTATTCTGTGGCCCCTCGAACTGTGGTAAAACGAACGCTTTACTCTCCCTCATAACACATCCTAATGGTCTGAGATTCGAGAACGTTTACCTTTATTCTAAATCCCTCAATCAGCCAAAATATACATTGCTCGCACGATTACTCGAGCCCGTGAGCGGTGTTGAATATTTCCCATTCAATGAGCACGAACAAGTGGTGACACCCAGCGATGCACACCCCAACTCAATATTTATCTTCGATGACGTGGCATGTGAAAAACAGGATAACATTAGAGCCTTTTCGCCATGGGACGACACAAAAATGTCGACTGTTTCTATCTTTGCTAAACCTATGCTCGTATTCCTAAACATCTCGTGCGTGACAATACGAATTTTGTGGTTCTATTTGAGCAAGATGGGATGAACCTCAAACATGTGGATAATGATCATGTGAATACTGATATGTCATATACACAGTTTAAAAATGTGTGCTCAGAATGCTGGAATTGCGACAAGTATGGATTCATCACGATCGACAAGGATAGTCAAATCAATGAGGGTAGATATAGACGAGGGTTCGATTCTTTTCTCAGTCATAAGTAAACGTGCATTGGAGACAGTATCATCTCTGACTCGAGGGTAGCAACATGAATAAACTTTTGGAGGAGAAGAAAGATGTATTGCGTCAAATTGTCAAAGCGAGCGATGCAATCCGACGAAAACATCAGATGATAAAAATCGGTAAAGATAATGCTGAACGGGCAATGCAAAATGTCTTTAAGCCAATAGTCACGCCATTGGAAAAATTGGTGATGCGTAAAAACGAGACGCCAGAGATGAAACAGGAACTTAAGGAGGAAGTCATAGATCGTTTTGAAGGAGAAAGAGAAGAAGAACATATTGAGGATGGCAACCATGAAGTTAAAGATGATCCGATGTTGGAAGATTTGTCTTTCCAGTCTGCGTACGGTGATGTAGAGGGAGAGCAGGAGGAGGATAGATTAATAAATGAGTATGTAGTGTTGCTGCAGACAAATACAAAATTAACCATGGATGTCTCATACGGTATACGAAATCTCGCTAACAATAAATTAATGATTGGAAATTCTCCAATATTTTTTTATTCTCAGCATATTCGTGTACGAGATAAAAATTATCCAAAAACTGTTGGATTAGCGGAACTGTTGTTCAAAAAAGTGCCCCGCGTTAAGGATCTGACATCCAACGTTTTGAAAAATTATGAGAACATTGTAATTGCCACGAATGCCCATAAGAAATATTATAAAGCAGATGAAGCAATACGGACGGATAAAAATTTGAAATTCAAGACTGATATTGCAAAAATAG
This sequence comes from Rhorus exstirpatorius, assembly GCA_963564615.1. Classification (NCBI taxonomy): domain Eukaryota; kingdom Metazoa; phylum Arthropoda; class Insecta; order Hymenoptera; family Ichneumonidae; genus Rhorus; species Rhorus exstirpatorius. Next base: position 12,289,188 of record OY751317.1, on the reverse strand, counting down.
TTGATACGCACACGGGTAAAGGTATGCCAAAGTATAAAGTGGCTAGAAAAGACGCGAGATTCGATTATATTTATTGGGACGATCCCAATGAACTAGTGGACCACCTACGTTTACTCCTCGCATCTTAAGTAGCCGGAAACTTATCTCACTCGAATGAAATCGTATCGATTATCGAAGAATTGCGTGAGGCTCAAATCATTTATTAATACATTCATCATCGCAATTTCGCGCATTCACAAAATGAGTGTCGGCGTGTTTGGACGGCAGCTGGATCATAAAAGTGCGCTCAATCGCGGTCCTCCGGGCATTGGATTCAAGATTACAAAAGACGGACATTACGATTTGGAGAACAAGCGACTCTGCAACGTTGGAATTCCCGAAGCGGACCATGACGCTATCAGCTTAAAGGTGCTGGATGCTAAAGCCCGAAACGTAACTAAGAACTTACGTGAGGAAATAAATGAAAGTAGAACGCTATTGGTTGAAGGTTTTGAAACTACTATAAAAGATAAATGCGACACGTTAAATACCGACTTACGGAATAAAATAGAGAGAATTAGTGCGCAAATAACTGAAGATCTTACAACCGAGATAAAAGAAATTTCCAAAACTCCGAACGCTGGTACGAAAAACCTACGAGTGTCCATGCATAGCATGTTTTCCCAGATTGACACTCGATTAAACATCCTTGAGAAAAAATGAGCGAGAAGAAGCGAGCGCTGGTGCAGGAACTACATAAGCCCGCACGCAGAAACTATCCTCGTCGGCATGTGGATATACGAGGCTTGGATGAGACTTGGCAAGCGGACCTTGTAGACATGTCGGCTTACGCGCGGCAAAACGGCAATCATAAATTTCTCCTTACCGTCATCGATGTCTTCTCCAAGTTTGCCTGGGCCGTGCCAATGAGGAGCAAGAACGCTAAAGATACAACGAGCTCCATGAGATCTATACTTGCAAAGGGGCGCATACCAGAGAACCTGAATGTTGATCAGGGCAAAGAGTTTTATAATGCCGATTTTCAAACTCTCATGAAAAAGTATAATATTCATATGTACTCGACATACAGTAATTTGTAAGCATCAATTTGCGAGCGTTTTAATCGTACCTTGAAAAATAAAATGTGGATGCAATTTAGTCTTCGTGGAAGCTACAAGTGGACCGATATTCTCAAAAATTTGATTTCCGAATATAACAATAGTGTACATCGCACAATTAAAATGAAGCCGAAAGACGTGAACTCGGAGAATGAGGAGCCGCTGTTACAACGCGTTTTCACGATTCGAGAACCCTTGAAAAAAAGGTCGACGAAATTTCGACGGGGTGACAAAGTGAGGATAAGCAAATTCAAAAATATATTTGCCAAGGGTTATACTCCAAACTGGACAACGGAAATATTTACAATACATCAAGTGAAAAATTCGAACCCTGTGACGTTCAGTCTGAAGGACTATCAAGATGAACCCATCGCCGGTGGTTTTTATGAGCAAGAGCTACTCAGAGTTGAAAATCCCGATATTTATCTGATTGAACGAGTATTGAAGAAACGCGGAAATAAAATGTTTGTAAAATGGCTGGGTTTCGACGACTCCCACAATAGCTGGATAAGAAAATCTGATGTGTAATAAAATATTTTAACAAATGAACGTTATTGATCGTTTCAATCGCCACCTCCTATCCCATCTCTCACAGGATTATTTTGTTGGACGGGAATTGGGAAAAAGTCGGCTTCAATAATACATATTTTTTTAAAATCGATTATTTTCTCCAGCGTATCAATTTTATTAGTTCATATACAATGTATTCACAGTTTTTATATCATTCACAGTTTACCACGCCGCCTTATCGCATTTTTAATTTTTTTCAAATTTTTTAAATTTATTTTTCAAGCTACAAACATTCTTTTGTATTGAACTCATAACCCCAAGGTAGAGTATCAGTCGTATCAGCGGAGAGAACTCATTTGTCGTCATTTCAGCTCAAAGCGACTTTTCTTTGTCTAACAGTTTGCACTATATGCTTCTTCGACTGGATTAAATTTTGTGTTTTAACAAGATTCTCATGCTAGAAAAGACAATTTTAATAATCCTCGAATCCGATTCTTTTTAACCTAGACCCTCGAACACCTTTAGCACGCTTTTTTTCCACATCATCATCTCGAACCTTGTAAGCGTATAGTTTGGCGCGCAAGCCCACGAATTCTTCCATGATCTGGCCATTATTCTCATCCTTCATCAACCCTAACACCTTTTTATTCGCTGAAGGCATCCCATAAGGATTGTCAACAGGATAATCGGAGGTATTAAATTTGTTTATGTTGAGCTTCATAACATCATATATATTAGGCACTGTAATATTATATATAACACTATCAGTGTCGGTGTACATTAATTGAGCTTTTTGCCCAAACTGTTTTTTCATGTACTTATAATGGAAATCATAAATATAAATTTTTGATAGGTCAAGGATTGAAAACCCCGCATACAATGGCTTATTAAACTTCACCTTTGCTCTGTTGAGCTCGATGATGACCATATCATCGTCAAATACAGTGCAGCTGTGGAAAGTAGCCCTAGCGATTAGAGCTCGAGCTTTATACCGACCACCCCACTCAGTAACAAGCTTCACTTCTCGATGCTTTCTCACATTCTCCATTGTTTTCCCGAAAACTGCATTATTGAGTAGTTTATACAAGTTTTTATAAAACGCATGGGTAGCTTTTTGTCTCAATCCAGTATTTAAATCAATGTATGGCTTCATCCATGGTTTCTGTTGGAATTTCAAAACTCTGTGAATTTTTTTTAATTTCAAGCCCAAGTTGAGACACTGCTGCAAGTTTCCATAATGAATTATATATTTTTCTTTTTCTCATAGCGTTGTCATTAATTTTATATTTTTGGAAGTGGGTGGCCTGTAATGGTGCGGACAAAGTGGTAAGTCTTTATGAGATTCGTGCAGCTCCTTGGGGTATTCTAAATCAACCTCGAATATGTAACCTGTATGAGAATCAGCAGGGATATTGTCAATATCCGATTTATCAAAGTTTTCCACCTACTCGAATCGAGTATATGGCAAAGCCTGAACTATAGCTGCGCCATAAAGATTGTTTACATCAAAATTCATTAAGTATGATTCAAGCTTCGATGAGTCAAAATCCTCTCCCATGTATCGATTATTTGCTTTTGCATAGCGATTTGAGCATTGAGCAAGACCTCCTGTGATACCTTTTTCAATAAACAATAGCATATCAACGTCAGTGATGAGTTCGAGTTCAATACCTGTTAACTTAAGCATCGCATCGAAAGCAAGTCCAGGAGCTGTATAATAGTGCAACGGATCTAAATTATATGTCGATAGACAGCTGCGTCGGAAATTTTCGAAAATGTCAGCTAAAAGGAGAACATCGATTTTGAGATATAAATCTGAATATTCTCCTAACGTTGATATTTTGAAAGTTTTCCAGACATTCATGGCGTGAGCGTATGAATCTTCGGAAATTTCCTCATTATTTAGCCTAGAATAAAACTGCTCTTTGGATGGTATCTCAGTCTCGTCAAGTTTCATCAAAAAATCGGTATAATCATATGGGTAAACCCCCTTTCTAGTCAGAAGCTTGAATTCCATTGCATTATTACAATGCTTACGAGTTATTCGTTTTTCATCGCTTTCCAAATACGATGCTAATTTTTCAATGCTACACGCCATAAATCTGTATGAATCTAAAAATCTGAACTCTACAAACGTGCCCTGGACTTTTTTGTGAATGAAATATATTTCTCCTTATTAATTGGTAGAAGATAAACCGCACCTTCGAATGCTACGGCTAATGCTTTAATCAGAAAATGAGCGTCATATCCCGATAAATTATGAAAAATAACCGGCACTGCGTGAGAGTTTTTATTATTTAAATTGCATCCAGTGTGTGCAGGGCCGCGATACTTCCCCGTAAAATGGCAATGATCTCGAACTCTCAACTCGTTATTTTCGAAAGGTTTCTCGCAAATATGACAAATGGTTACATAATTAAATGCACTTCGCTGGTCATCGCTGAGATGCTCCATTGGACGATGTTCGCCAACCGGGTATGCACCAAGCTCGCGATATTCGTCAATTCGTCCATGAACCACCTAATACAATCCAATCCTCGATGGGATTTAAATTCCGAAATGGTATCATCGTACGAGCAGTGGAAGTAGTAGGCGATGGAATGTCGTACATGCTTTTGGTAGCCCATAGTATTTGCCTCCTCCGTAGGTGCAATCGGCTCCAGGAGACATTCGAGATCAGCATATATCACGAACGGAATATTCTCTTTATGCTTATGGTTTCTAAACCTCATGGATTTCGCATCACCCTCGGGAAAAGATACTCGGCACTGGTTCGTGCAGTCGAGGATATGCTTCTGCAGCATGATTTCTCTTTGAAAGTGGCAGAGACACCTGTCACACAACCATGTTTTACCATTATGGTTAGAAATCTGCGAGCTCACTAAGCGCGAAATGTTTTTTATCCATACAAAGTGATGGATAGGACTCGCAAGATCTTCTTCATCACAATCATGCCTGTCACTCTCGAGCATGAGAAGATGAATTGTTGATTTAGGAGATGTTTGTTTACTGATATATATCGGCACTATTACACTGTTTTTCCTCTGATTATCAACACCGTAAATGTTAATTTTAAGGTTATTCATTTTTTCAAAGGTTGGCACTTTTTTTACAGTCATTGGAAAATCCAAACCTTTGTACTGTAAAACTTCACTGAAATGTCTGTAAGAGCTTGCTCGATTGCATTTTAGAACTGGCGGAGAAAGTGCAGCAGTGACTGCCCATAAAAAGCAAAATTCGTCATTGCTCTCTATGTTGACTACAGCACGCTTTCGTTGAATATTTTTCGGAACACTAACGTATGTGCCTCCCTGAAGTGGCACGTATTTATTAAAATTCACAGTTAGGTCGGATACTTCGTGCAGTGACCAACCAGACTCTTTCCCATGATATTCCTCGATTTTTTTCAACAACTGATCTTTTACATGCTCCTGGAACCACATGTCGATGTTCGTAGAGGGAAGAATTGCCTCATTCCGCGTGTTAAAAAATTTATCCTCCAACGCAGTTTCACCTATTTCTTTAAGTTGAAACTTGCACGCTAATATTACGTTAACCTTTAAATTGCCATAACGCTGGGATGCAGATTCCAATTGGGCGAGGATCGAGGGTTTAGAATCATCGAGAAAAGCATCGAGATCTTTATGTTGAAGGTTGATGACTATGCACGTTTGGATTCTTTTTTTAAACGCTGTCTCCATATCCTTTCATCGCACTTTATCAGCTGCTTCAGAACCAGCTCCTCTTTTCTTTAATTTTTTCTATCACCGATAATACCGACGCGATTGTCGCTTGAATGCGCATTTTCTCATGCACTGAGGGACATTCGCGCCGAGAAATTTTCGTCAATAGTTTCACGTTTTTTTCCCCCTTCCTAATCCACCTTAGTGCTATAGCTGGTAATGATCTTTTTTGTGAAATTAAATAAGCGTTTTCCATAATGGAAATGAGCTTCTTACACTTATGAGTATCCATATTAGGAGAAAAAATAACCCGAGAAGAAGGAAAGACTGCCCAAATGTTAATGGAGGGCTAAATGATTGGAGCCAGCAATATATACTCCCACTCCTCCCCACCATTCTACGGACCATCAGTATCAGCAAGTATATCAGTTGCACGAGTACATCTTCGTTCGGGTCGTCGTAGAATAAACATAGGGTTCCAGGGGTAGCGTTGCGTGGCCACAAGATTTGACGCAACGGTCTAACTGCTAGACGACATTCCAATGCTATTGTAAAGATTACGCAAGATATCCGTCCATGTTGATAGCAAGAACGCGACTAAGCGTGTCATAGCGGCATTCCATGAAAATCAAAGCCTTATTTTCCGGCGGTTTGTCAAAATATGTAAACACTGTGCAGGCTCAAGCGTGTTCAGACATGCAAGATGGCATCATCCGCTCTCGAAGGTAATGGGAGGGCTCGAAACAGGCCGAGACACGTTGAAGGCGCATATCAGTATACCATTTTCCGTTAAATTTTTTTCTCCGTCAATACAGATTCAATCAGTTTGCCGCATTTTTCAATTCTTAATCTAAATCGCTTACGATCACGTGCAACTTCTTCCCACCGGCCTCGGCGAGCGGCTCTGTACGCATAATCCCATGCATACGTCACATTAATTTGAGCTCGAGTATCGAATCGAACGTGCTTTTCCATATTTTCAATATCCTCTTCGTCCCAATTTCATCGCAGTTTGAAAAAAGATCTGCCGCAGCACCCTGCGCTACATCTGCTCACGCACCAGTCAGTGATAAAGAAACACTTATATAAATTCGGTCAGAATTTATATTGCTAGCACCTGCTAGAGGCATTTCGATGTTTTTCCTTCAGGTGCCGAGGACCGGCCGGATCATAGGCGCCTCTAAGATTTTATGTTTGGCCTTTTCCAGACTGCGGTCTGGTCCTTAGCACACAAACAGATATGATTTATGACCAACGATAAGGTTGCGACAAACAGACGCACTGGCTCGGGAGGGTAGCGTCGTGTGTGGTTGAAAGGTCTGACGCTCCGGCCCGCTATTTACTTGTTAGAGATAACAATATTCCAATGCCAGCATGAAAGACAAGCTGCACTGCAGCTTTTAGAAATAGCGGCATTCTAATACCACCCTCAAAACTAGCCCCCCCCCCCCCCCCCTGCAGAGACGCCAGTCTAACTGATAATCAGCAATCAAATGCCGCCATGAAAAATCAGGCGCACCGCCGCTGCCAGAGATAGCGGCATTCCAATACCACCCTCAAAGCTAGCCCGCCCCCTCCCCACTCACCCCCTCCCAATGTCTCGACCCATAAGAGATTAGGTGCCCTTCAGTTGTTAGAGACCCCCCCCCCCCGATCAACTCCGTGCATTCGGACTCTTAAAGATAGCCCCCCCTCTCCCCCACCCCTCCCGGGTTCATGTCTCGGCTAAATGGTTCATGTCTGAGCTAAAAAATGTCGTTAAATGTCGGAGTAGGGATTTTGGATTAAAACTCTCCTTGTCACACTACTTATGTTTACATTTAATCTCAATAAAACGGCAGTAATTCTTTTTTTTTTCATTTCGTCTCCTAGTGTTACGTTTTTTCTTTAAATTCTTAACATCTACATATCAAGCGATGGATAGATTTTTCTCGAAATTACATTTTCATAATTGGTGAAAGTGATAGAACCAAAAGTATATGTCTAATCTTAATGGTTTGTTTTTTATTTGAAAGCAATTTGATACTCTTCTGGTTATACTTAAAAGATTCCATTTAAAATTTATTTGAACAATGGATTTTACCTAATTGAGCAAGGAAAATTGGAAAAAATCAAATTTTTCCGCTCAAAATTCTACCACTTTATGAGTTTTTTTTATTTTTTGTAACTTTTTACGGTATTTATACGAATCATCCATAGTTTGAAAGAGTTCACTTTTTTTTTCCGCCAAAAATTACAGATTGGATAACTTTTATGGATAAATTTTTTTTTTATTTGTTAATATTGAATAAGCTACAAGACGAATTTTAAAAATATCTTTTCCTTATACTTTTCACAAAAATTTAGTATTACGGACGTATTTTCATAGTTATCATAACTCCTCGCCCCCTTACTTGGCGGTGTTATCTGGGAGTCACCTCTGTTCAGTCTGTGACTCGCTACCAAAATTAGATTTGAAATACGAAGTGGAAGCAGTGATAAAACTGCGATCGCGGAATATATTCACCGCAGTCGACTATTTTTCTTTTACACGACGAAAGAAGTCACTTACAATTCGAGACTATTTAAAACGAAATTGCAAATATTAATCAAAATAAAGATAAATTCTTTGAACGTTATTAGAATGCTTCTCGCAACTTTTGAAGCGTTTACCGGATTCGCCAGTAAATAACGATGAAATACAGTTGACAGAAAACATTGAAAATATTTTGTTGAGTGCAATGAACGAATACAGTGGTTTCGAAATGGTAGAAGAACATTCTTTGTATTTGGAAGAACCGTTTAAGGATTGGGAAATGGAAATTGTTGAAGATGAAGAATCGGCAAACGCCCTGTATGAACCAGAACTTCCGCCTGATACATGCACTCGTGATAACGAAGACTTATCTTACGAGTACAAATTAAGGGCCGTTGAGTATTGGCGCAGCGGGAAGAAAGGAAATTTAGGTTTGGGTAGTGTTAAACAAAAGTTCAAGAAAGTACAATCTATATGACAGTTGCAGCGGTGGGCCTACAATTTGAACAAGAGGGGGACAGACAAAGAAAAATTAGCACGAATTTGTGGTTACACTTTCGAAAATTTCAAAGCTGCTGTGGATGCTGGTTCAATAGTGCATGATTCCGATTTCAAAAAATGGCCCTTACATGCTCAAAAAAAAATAGGGCATACTGATTTTCGTTTCAAAGCATCTCGTACGTGGATAAACTCATTCAAAGCAGCTTATCGTATCGTATCGAGAAAAATTAATAAATTCATTACATCAAAAACAATTGAAGATGGAAAAGTCTTGGAACAACAAATTCAATAATTTGTCTATGACGTAAAGCAAAATATTAGAACGCACGGATTATCGAATACATTCAACGCAGATCAGAGTGGCTTCCAACTAGAAATGCATTCCGGAAGAACTTTAGCAGTCGAAGGAGAAAAGCAAGTACAATGTCTTGTACAATCAGTCTCTTCTACGACCCACAGTTACACTATTCAGCCGACTATATGTCAGCTGACGGCAAGCTGCTATCTCCTCTATTTTTGGTTTTAAAAAAACCAACTGGCAAGATTGATCCAATAGATGAGAAAACGCTTTTCAGACCAGATAATGTATACATAGAAGTATCCAAGTCTGGGAAGCTTACTTCAGGTATAAATTACACCCACTGTTTTTGTATAGACATTTTTTCGAATGATAAAAAAAAGTTTTTCTATTTTCAGATCATTCTAAAATTTGGTTGCAGCCTGTATTTTTCCCGAAAGTTGGTCCAAAATCTTTATTACTGATTAATTCTTGGACTGGACACTGTCCCCAAGCTGTACTTGACGTGAAACCTTCAAATAGAGATGTTAAAGTAATAATTATACCTAAAGGAACTACCGGAAAAATCCAGCCTCTCGATGTTTTTGGATTCCGAGTATGGAAAAATTTTGTTAGACATTTTTCTGATAATTGTCTTCTGATGAATTATGATATTGATTTGCATTTTAGAAACAATATCATAAAGCTGTCGTCACCACGTTATATCGATCTTTTCAAATATTCTAGGTACAATAGTGGTTACATAGAAGAAAAATCAGCGAATTTTGAAAATCCTGTACACTTTGTATTTGGAGATTCCTGCAACTCACACCGTGAAGTTCCAGGATGTGAAAATGTTGCTATTGTTCGCTGTTCCTGGTGTAAAAAGTTGTTATGTTTTAAACACTTTTTCAATCACTATCATTACTGCAGTGCTACAACGGTTAATATAGCATATGATTATATATTCGCTTCTATTTATTGCTATAGTGATTATTTTGTTAGACTGTTGACATATTATCAATAAAAGATACGAGCATATTGTACGCTCTCTTTTTTTTATTTGATTACCCAGTTTTTCTATGCGTCATACCAAAACTTGGTCTTATCTACCAAAACGAATACGTGTAAGCGCTTATCGTATGCCTATGTTATCTCATTTTCAAAGATAAATCAGTCAGAATTATCGATAAGTCAGATATAAATACTTTTTCATCGAAAGATCGATCTATAAATAAGTTGGCTCCTAGATAAAACCGTTCATTAAATGCTATGTATACGTGATACGGTTGTGGTAAATTAAAAAAAAAACGTATCACCAGGAGAAGGAATAAGAAAAAAAAAGAATTACTGCCGTTTTATTGAGATTAAATGTAAACATACATAGGGTAGTTCATATATAATATACATAATGTAGTTCATATTGTGACGTGACATTTTGCCTCGCCACCCGCACGGAGTGGTGTCGACCATGGGGTCGGGTTTACGACCCTACGACGACGCTCTTCGATAGACCACCCGGAGAATTTCGACTCATTTTAGGATAAGTTTTGCGTTGTTTTTTTAGTTTAGTACCTGCATTGTAGCGTGGCGAATAATTCATTGGGCAGAATGTTCGTTAAATTAATAGAAAGAATTTAATTTAATAGTTTGGAGTAAGACCGGCAGTTATTTCTGCCATAGAAAGTGTGAAATCCCGTGTCCCGCTCTCGAGCTCACTCGCCGGTGAGGAATAACTTGGGACTTGCGAGTGGCGGTGACGTGTCGCGGGGGCATCTCGCTCGTGGCCGAGCCGTGCATCGTTGGCCCAAGAGGGTTCGAGCGATACTTTGCTCATTACGCAGGCGAATATTCGCCATCATTATTCGTGGGAGATAGGGATGCCAACGGAGACATTGGGAATTGGACCGATATACAGCGTCACCCGCTCCGATTGACTACGCAACCTTGGTGTTGCACCTTCCCCTACTGCCTCCTCAGTCGTCGTGGACCGTGAGATTCGGCGCCTCATTTAAGGGGATCTTTGGGACGGAGCCAGCAACGCGGTGCTGTTTTGCCTGGTGGCGTTCATTGTGGGCCCACCGCCTAATCAAGGGACGCTTTGATTACGCGAGGGAGGTCTCCCCCGTTGCTGGTAATCATCCACGGGATCCCAGGAGGAGGGCGATTGAGGGGCAGCATATCATAGCTGCGAGTAGAGGCTCGCACACGGCTTCGGTCGCGGGAGGGGTGGTCCCTTCGTCACCGTCACACGTCACTCAACGAAGAAAGCGAGAAAATTAAGGAAAGTAGGGCGATAAGACACCGGCGGGGCGATGCGAGAGGGTGGGGCGCGCGAATCGAGGAGAGAGTGGGCCACCGAGGTAAGTCGATCGATTATTGAGGATCATTAGATCAGTCGTAATTTTTCGGGTGTCGAGCGAGGAGCAGAAGTAGTGGTCGGTGCTCAAGTACCGGACAACGGAGGAACTCGGTGAGCCCAACTCTCCTCACGCTTATTTCTGCCTTAATATTCAGAATTCTTTTCTCGTCTTGTCCATCAGGTGGTAATTTTGAAGAATAGCGACCACGGTCAATAGCGATAGTCTCGCGATCGTGGTCGTGAAGAATTGTTTTGTGAGGATTTAATTGAGTTTGAGTAATTGAGACTGAAGAATTGGACTAGAGAAATGGGCGAGAAGAGAATTCCTCCGAACTGGTCTGAACAATTAAATGTCGAATTTATGGAATCTTTTGCCTATCGTAATTTTGCCCAATAAATTATGCCCTTTAGGTAATTAAGTTTGCGCGTCACTATTCAGTAATTTTAATTATACTTCGCGCATTTACTGGAATTAATTAAAATAATCGGTGAAATATTATTTCGCATATTGAGCATTTCCTTCTATCAAGTTGCGGGCTCAAGGCCTCGCGCTCGAGACAATGGTACGCTCTCGCGTGCCGCGCTTGTTTATCTTTTCTCTCTCTCGCAGCATATACTCGCCAAGCGCGGGGAGCCGGAGTCTCGTGAAAATCCGTCGAATTATTTTGCGTTATTTCGTTCGTATAATTTATCGTATTTTTCGTGTACCGGGTAAGCCATAAGTAATCATCTTTTCCGTATTTCCGAGGCCTATTTCAACTCTTATAGAATTCCGTCGGCGTACTATATTACCTCGGTTAGTTATTACTACCTCGGTTAATTATTACTACCTCGGTTAATTATTACTACCTCGGTTAATTCTTACTACCTCGGTAAATTCACGAAAATATGCAATTAATATCTCAGTCATTTATTCGCAATAGCATTACTATCTGTACCTCGGTCATTTCTTCGCAATAGTTTTACTACCTTTATCTCGGCCATTTAATCGCAATAATTTTATTATCTCTATCTCGTTCATTTATTCAATACAGCGCAATTATATTACCTCGGTTAATTATTACTACCTCGGTTAGTTATTACTACCTCGGTTAATTATTACTACCTCGGTTAGTATTACTACCTCGGTTAATTATTACTACCTCGGTTAATTCTTACTACCTCGGTAAATTCACGAAAATATGCAATTAATATCTCAGTCATTTATTCGCAATAGCATTACTATCTGTACCTCGGTCATTTCTTCGCGATAGTTTTACTACCTTTACCTCGGCCATTTAATCGCAATAATTTTACTATCTCTATCTCGTTCATTTATTCGATACAGCGCAATTATATTACCTCGGTTAATTATTACTACCTCGGTTAGTTATTACTACCTCGGTTAATTTTTACTACCTCGGTTAGTTATTACTACCTCGGTTAATTCTTACTACCTCGGTAAATTCACGAAAATATGCAATTAATATCTCAGTCATTTATTCGCAATAGCATTACTATCTGTACCTCGGTCATTTCTTCGCAATAGTCTTACTACCTTTACCTCGGTCATGTAGTCGCAATAATTTTACTATCTGTCTCTCGTTCATTTATTCGTTACAGCGCAATTATCTTACCTCGGTTAATGATTACTACCTCGGTAAATTTTCGTTTAGCATTATTGTCTACCCGTGTCGTGACTATAGCATATTTTGTCTTATTGAAATGAGTAATTAGAGGAGGATCTGGCAAATGTATCGGATACCATCCGAAGAAGTAATGTGAACCTGAAATTGAAGCGTTATCTTGAATAAAGCCTCGAAGGAGGTATTAATATTGAGTTCCGAGTTATTGCCACTCTACTTTGACCCTGCCCCTCTACCTTTTCGTCCCTCAGGTGAGCTGAGCTAGTCGAGTTGCCCTCGATCTCGCCTCACCCGTTCGTTCGTGCCCTACGCAATTCCGGAATTCTTATCGAAGCAAGAAAATAAAAGTCGGTCCATAACCGGCGGTACTTTGGACCTGGCGCCCAACGCTTTGACTCGAACTTTCCCTTGGCTTGTGGTCAATTCTTTAGTATTTTTGTCCGGCATGAAAGGTACGGGTGATATGCCCGATCAGGAAGTGTGGTAGGAAAAATCCCGTCACAATATATATAACATACATAAGGGGTAGTTCACCCCCTTAACTTGATTTGCGAAAAAAACCATATGTATAATTTTTTTGCCCTCTTCAAAGTGCAATTGAATCCATCGAGATAGGTGCAATAGTTTTTTTGTTATAACGATTTTGTGAATTTTAACCCCTATCATTTTTTTCCTATGCAACCCCCCGATATGAAACCAGTTGCATTTTTCATCGTTTATCATTAAGGTAATTATCCATTTGGGTGCATTCGATTTTCCCAAGTGAAAATAGGTGAAAACTGAAAAGTACCCCTCGGAGGTCTGAACTTTAAAGGATAATTTCACCCCCTAGAGACGTTTTTTCACCGAAAAAAAAAAATACTTGTTTATTCGATTTTGATGTAGAATAACATATTTGAATTTCGTCAAAATCAAAGGACGTCAGCGGAAAGACTTTCCTTGTAAGTTTTGCAAATTAAACGTAGTGACCTTGTGGTAAAATGTCTTTGAAAAGCACAAGACCCACATTCAAAAAAAGACGTAGTTTGGTTGCCTTCCACTGATTAACTTCGTCGAGCGCTCTACATTTACGTGCGAATTCTTTTGGAACGCAGTCTTTTACAGCAAGAAGATTTTCCGATAAAATTTTCAAGTTCTCTGCTATTATTATCTTTCTGTCGATCCACAACTTTAATAATTTCTTCACAACACCTAAGCACACCAGATGCATAGAGTCTAATGGAAATTGTGTGACCATTCCAAGTCCCAATTCTTCGAAAGGCGATTTATCGAGATGATGCTGTATTTGTATTCGATGTTGAAAGTTTTCATCCGTTCTGAGCGTAGAATCTCTTTCGAGAAATACAGTCCTGGAATTTACACGGATGCCACGTACAAAACACTTTTCACAGCCATAGAAACCGTTATACGGTTTTGTACAAGTCGCAAAGGACCGTGCTGGTGAGTCTAAGATGACTGATCTGATCTTTATTGAGTAGTTTTTCCCATAAAAAACAAAGCCTTCAATGGTAAGCCTCGAGTATTCTTCACAGAAATCGTGTAAGTATTTGGAAATCGATTTTGGATTTCCATAGGAAGCATGTGCTTCAATGAAAAATGGTTTATTGAAGTCTGGGCCATAAATTTTACCCATTATCGGCCATAATTTCTGCTGGGAGCTTTTGGATATAGCCACATCATCCAGATGAAGATCGATTACAATCACTTGAGGTCTATTAGACTTTGCAATTTCTTTCAACTGGTCAATTATTATCAGTTTTGATATCACCGGCTTGAGAGAAAAGCCTTTCTGATGGAACTGACGTGCCTACAATGCTCACATACTTCACTGCGAGTTTATACAGAGACGGGAAAGCGAGCTCAAAAGATCCCCAATATTGAAGAGGATTTGATTCGCGTACGATGACTTGTTGATTCAAATACTGCCTGAACTCTAAACTGAGTCCTTCGTTCTGTGCATCAGTGCCAGCTCTTGATGTTGATGCCACCAAGCGGTCGTGATAGCTCCAAATATTATCTGCGTCACTTGGTTCATCTGGCACTGCATCGGGTAAAATGTCTGTTCTCTGAACCACGGATGCCCTGATTTTATCGTTGATATCAGATATTGCTGAAAAAGCAGCTAGAGCACTCTGCAATTGCAATCTCTTAAATCGAGGATCCAAGATGGTTGACGTTGCAAGAACTTTATTGCGCTCGAAATTCTCGAATCGACAGGCAATTACTGTTTGAAGCTTCTCCTTAAACTCCACTCCATATTTAGTTGAAGGATTGTATCTCCGAATAGCATCTTCCAAGCAATGAACTATCGGTATAATCACACTGCATGTTGGATAAGAGTCTCCGCTTATAGTCTTGATAATGCGTTCAACTGGTTTGATCAGGGATATGACGTCTTTCAACATTTGAATTTCTTCGCGCTTCAACTTATCTGGTGTGTTTGAACACTTCGATGTTACCGGATAAACGTACTGCTCGAGGAGAAGAAATTGTTCAAAAATATAGAGCGTTGCGTTCCAACGTGTCGTAACATCTTGAATGAATTTGAGTGATGTACCTTCCGTTTTACCATCACGTATCTGCAGCTTTTTTAACTCGTCAGAGGCCGCAACACTTCTCCTTGTTAATGTGACAATCGTCTTGACCTTTGCAATCGTGGCTTGCACTACAGGCATAGATGCCAGGGCATGCGGCACAAGATGGGATAAAGAATGTGCAAAACAGGCCAAATGTTTTTCTTGCCCCAATAAGTCACGTACTGCTTTCTTTATGTTTGCTGTGCTATCAGTAACAACTGCTGTAATTTTAGCGTGATCCAAGCCGAAGTCCTCAGTTACGGTATTCAAAGTATTTTTCAGATATGTAGCTCTCATCCAGGGGAAACACTCCGATACATCCATTCTCCATATTTAAATCTTCCGCAGTCACTCCTAGGTAGCTCTGGAAGCTGACATCTGTCCAATTGTCACACGTGAGAGAATAGGAGACGGATTTTGCGAGTCTGGCTACAAAACGCTCCTTCAATATAGTGTATCGAACATCAAGCAGTCCTGTGGCCGTTTTTCTGCTTGGCATTGGATAAAGTGGAACCGCAGTTTTCACCATCAATCGAAATCCTTCATTTTCAACGATCGAGTAGGGCATTTTATCGACAGCAATCATGTACAGTATGGCATTAGTCAAGTTGTCGTGAGTTTTGCCTCTCTCTGTAGAAAATATACACAATAAAAAATTATTAGATTTCTTCCTAAACGATCTGTCATGTACTTTGACTTATTTAATTTCAAACATACCCTTAAAGGATTTTGTACGCTCAAATGCCTCCGTAATTGTGTGTGATATCCCGAGCTAGGAGATGCAACGATGGATACGGGATGTTTGCCATACTAAAGGCAAAATGGTTTCGGACAAAATATAGATAAAATCGGATCGACGAAATCCTTAATGCTGTAAATAAGGAATACATGCTTATTTATGAGATTCAAGGCAATACATGTTTTGTACGAAGAATTCCTAAAACCCTTCATACCATCCCAATAGCGAGTTGCCAATCTTGTTGCATATAATGCGTTTTCTCAGGTCGCCGGGCTTAGCGCAGACTACACCGATGAGAGTACAGATGTGTTATGAAGTCTAATGGATCATCGCGATCTTTTTTTATACACGTTTTTGATACACGTTGACAAATAAACTCATAATATAAAGGGACAAAAATAGTATGAACACGTTAAATAAATTCTGATAAAAATACGCAAACTCGACTTTCACTGACGCGGGAGAAAATAAACTACAGGGCGATCCTCAAGATAAGTCTCATGGGGTTTATTCGCGCAAACTGCAAGGACAAACGAAATTATTGCGAGCACTAAAATCACCGCTACTACAACGACAGCTATTTTTAACTGGAAAAGGTCCATGGTCGATAGACTGGACAACTCTCACAAACAAACAAAGATCAACACAGAATTTACTTGACCACGACTCGATCGAATTTAATCACTCAAAAAAATTCGAAATTGCTCGAAAATGAATTTCACCCCGGATAAAACATAAAAATTATATCGGAAATAGAGATTGAATTATGAACACAAAAAAAACACTATTGATTTATCATTTCCTGGAATAAAACGTGAATTCCTCAAATGAATTTAACTCGCACATATTTCACTGAATTTACAAACATGAGCACTTCCTAGGAAAAAATAAATTCACACGAAAAATAATCCTACAATCGATTGAAATACGAACAGGTTTTTCGGAATGATTTACTTGGAACATTGAAATAATCTAATTGCACAAACAAAAATAAAAATAACTTTAAAGGACGTTAAAATAAATCGGACAAAGAATTGAATTTAAACATGAGAAAGATAAAATTGATAAAATAATTTTGATCAGACACTTTTCACAAAACTGACGTTAAATTGACATAACCTTTTTGCAAAACTGAATTTAACACAAAAATCTGAATCTAATACAAAAGATAACGCGAAAAGGGAAAACAACGACGAAAATATTTCATAGACCTTCAACGGTGAGTAACCCAGTAGTTTTGGTTACGGGCCTCGAGCCGTCATGGGGTGTCGACCGGGGTCGGAGACACCGCGCAACACGAACGAAAATATACTGACACATGCGAGAAAACATTTCGAGATACTTACTACTTGATGATTGAAACTGGATAAAAGGTGATTGTGGAATAGATGAATAATCAGCGGCCAATTACGACGGAGCTGATGAACAGAAACAGGGATAAACTGGAGTTGTGACCGCAAGACGAAGAAGACGGAGTACAAAAGAAACGGGACACTATAAATGTTCACGATGTCTGGTTTTATTCGCGACGAGATTGTGCGTTTTTATGGTAGAATAAAGAAAAATTCTATTTAAATTTCACGAACGCAACAGAAAATTAACGATAAAATAAAGTTTCGAGGATGAAATAAGATTTAAGGTAAAAATATAAAAATGTTAAACTGGCAGACAGCGATTTGACCTCTCGAACTTTTCTCCAGACCCGTGTGGAAATTTCTTCCGGGATCTGTAAAGGGCCCGATTAATTTTCCCTGATTATAACCGGGGCCCGGTTTGGATTCCTGTCAGGGGCCGTTACAGGATTGTCCCGCAATTTAAATCGGGCCCCTTAATGGATATAAATTCGGGGCCCTTATAGGATTCCCTGATTGCGCCCGGATTATTCAATCTCATCTTTGCACGGGTCAAATTGACATAATATAGTTAATTATCTATGAATTAGCAATTAGGAATGATCGATGAATGAATTTAACACTGTTACTCCATTATTTATGAAAATCCTGTAAATTAAAAAAAAACGTCCTTGATCGGGATTCGAACCCGCTATCCTTCAATCCGCGGATTCAGCACTCTCGATCCTCAAATAATAATAAAAAAAAAAAATAACGCCCGAAGATTATTTTTTTTTTTACGATTGTTTCCAGCTCCGTAGTCCGGACGTTATTCCGTCGAAATTAATTTTAATTGTACCTGAGATTTTAACTGAGACCTACCTAACGACCTACCTAACGACCGACATTCTACCACTACGCCAATGATTTATTACGAGTTTCTTGTATGTAAATGACATTAAGCCTACGAGTTTTAATGAAAAAACGTTGTCTTACCGGATTGAATAGAACAGCGTGATATTCAGTAAAAAGGTGATATATATAGTGATAAAATCTATTCAATTGTTAATTAACAAATTATTTTCAAATTTAACTGGGTCTTCATCAGACAGCAAATGTGGGCCCAGTTGATGCAGTCACGATTTCCATAATAAAATAAATTATAATAATATCATTAATTATAATTATTTATAATTACATTTTTAATATATATATTGAAACGTTTGAGATTTGTCAGCGAGAATATTCCATTGCGTAATTTACGCAATACGATATTTCGCTCTTGGTGTATGATTTCTCAAACAATGGGATGAATTTGTAGTGGGATTTAGATTGTCGGTGTAACTGAAAACAGAGTTCGAGTGCTGGACTCGGTGAGGAAGCCGGAGATAAGATTTTTAATCGATATTATTTTGCTACACGGGCAGAAGGCCTAAGAATTTTATTTGCTTTTCGAGATGGCCTCAGAGTCCTAACCACGACGGTGAGCTATAAAAGCTACGCGTTGGTTGACCCTTCATCATTGGCCATTCAAGATGGATTTTTGGGTCCAAGTTATTTCATATTCGAGAAGCGAAAATAAAATGATTATTTCGTGTCGTGAAGCGACGCGAAATCTTTAAGGAGCAAAATTTTAAGATTATACGACGTCGTAAGCAAGACGACTGAAATTTAATAAAGAAAGGAAATTACTGGTACTTGATAGAGAAGGTAGTTAATTTAGGAATTGATTTTAAGAATTAATGAAAATGTGTTAAACGTGTCGCACGGTTAACGGAAAAAGGGAGACTCTGTCGTCGTCGTTTTGGATGTGTCAGCGTCTCGTTTCAATCGTGAGAGAGATACACGATTGATGTTTATTCGTCGGAGTTCCGTCGATACACGTCGCCACGTGGTTTTGAATTTACTAGCTTTGATCGGCGTGCTCGAAGAGCACGTTGACGTTATTTAAACAATCGGGTTTTCAACCAAGAGGTACCTCTAGCTGTGGTCCAACTTCCGGTCGCAGTGCTGCGAATCGCGCCCGCCTCGAGATCCAACTTCTGAGCGCAGTGCTCAGGGCTTCACTCTCGGCGGGTTCCCTAGTATCTGGAATCTTTATTAAAACACGAGTTGTTTATTGATTTGTCTTAAAAAAGACAAATCAATTACGTTATGAGAAA
>OY751317.1:10767111-10864610 GCA_963564615.1 Rhorus exstirpatorius | reverse complement strand
TATATCGAGTATGCAGGAATAGTACTGCGAGTAATTGCGATTTCCCGAGGAGCGTGAAATGCATGCAGTCTTCGCTCAATGCTGCGAATCTCTTCTCCTTTCATTCAATGTTCTTTAGTAATATAATTTTAATATGTAAATATTTTACCCTGAAGGTTCATGAAACCTTATGAAAATTATTGCACCAATATTTACCGCTGATCGCACAGCGCGCTCATGTATTTCTCTTAGCTTGAAAATATTTTATTTATTGAACGAAAATCATTTTTGGAAAAAAAAGCAGAGAGGGAAACTCAAAGCTCAACCGAGAGACATGGTTATTGAGCTCTCTCTTCTTTGGGCAAGTATTCGCTAACTCTCTCTATTTTTTTGTAGATATTTGCGTGCTTCATATGTTTTTACAGATGTTTGTATGCTTCATGCACCTTAGTAATATAATGTAATACATATCTCGCCCTCAAGATCGTTAAGCCTTATAAAAATTATGCCACCCACTTATGTATTTAATTTTTGAAAGTATATCTTTACGAATCGATCGAAAAAAAGAGCCGTGAGGTGAACGCGATGCTCAGCCGAGAGGTACGGCAGAGATTACAAGCATAGTTTTTGAGCTCTCTTCTTTGTGCGAGTATTCACTAATTCTGTTTGTCTCTCTCCCTCTCTCTCTCTCTCTATCTCTCTTTCTGTATCCATATCTTTTTCCATGCTCGAGAGTCTTTCTATAGGAACAATAGTGGGCATTTTTAATATTTTTCGATGTATATCGAGTATGCAGGAATAGTACTACGAGTAATTGCGATTTCTCGAGATGTGTGAAGTGCATCAGCAACATGTCCCATCTTTGCTCAATGCTGCAAGCGTCTTCTCCTTATTTTTCGCTTAATGTGAGCTTATCTCTATCAAACCTCGTGTCTCTGAATACACATAACTGCCTTCATTTACGAAGGTTCGAACGCTGCTACATCATCTCACACACATTTTTTTTTTTTTCACGGGGCATGATATTAAATGTTACTATTTTCTCTTTGAAAAAATAAAAGCAACCGGGAATCGTTCGTTGATCGTTCGTGTCGTAATAATTTGCCGGGAAAAAACATTTTTCGAAGAAAATGATTTTGATTATAAATTAAATTAAATCGATTGGAGACTCGTGACGTTCGTTCGTACCGTTCGCTCACACGTTTCTTTCATTCGTAAAATTTGGGTGGTATGGTGCGAGAGCTCTCATCGCTCGAGCTACCGTTCATAGCTGTACCATATTCGACAACGATATGGTTATAATAGAATTGACTAAAGCTAAAGTAAAATTCAACAAACCGATATATGATGGATTTTCAATTCTCGACCTGTCTAAAATCTATTTATACCGTTTCCATTATGACTATATGAAGATTACATTCGGCGAGCAAGCAAAATTATTGCACACAGATACGGACAGCCTAATCTATCACGTAACTACTCCAAATATCTACGAATCCATGAGACGTGACATACACCAATTTGAAACATCCGATTACCCGACAAATAATCCCTAAGGAATGCCTCTTGCGAATAAAAAAGTGTTGGGTCTTATGAAAGATGAAAATAATGGTAAAATTATGACCGAGTTTATAGGGCTTAGGGCAAAGTTATACTCGTATAAAGTACAAGGTAATGAGCTTGAAAATAAACGTGCAAAGGGCGTCAGAGGAGCAACTTTATAAACCATCACGTTCGATGACTATAAAGAGTGTTTATTTCATTGTAAAACCCTGATTAGGACCCACCACATGATACGCAGTTTCAAACATCGAAGACTTCCAGAGACTCTCAGAGCCTCCAAAAGACTACCAGAGACTTCCGAAGAATTCCACATAATACGCAATTGATAGTCTTTAGATGTTTTTGAAAATCTTTGGAAGTTTTTGGAATTCTTCGGAAGTCTTCAGAAGTCTTTTGGAGGCTCTGGGAGTCTCTGGAAGTTTTCGAAGAATTCCTCATAATACGCAATTGATAGTCTTCAGAAGTCTTTAGAAGTCTTTGAGAAACCCATCGCCGGTGGTTCTTATGAGCAAGAGCTACTTAGAGTTGAAAATCCCTATATTTATCTGATTGAACGAATATTGAAAACTTGTGGGGATAAAATGTTGGTAAAATGGTTGGGTTTCGACAACGCCCACAATAGTTGGATAAGGAAATCTGATGTGTAATAAAATATTTTAACAAATGAACATTATTGATCTTTCCAATCGCCACCTTCTATCCCATCTCTCACAGGATTATTTTCTTGGACAGGATATGAATTAAGAAAAAGTTGGTTTCAATATGTATATTTTTTTAATAGATTTTTTCCTCCAGCGTATCAATTTTATTATTTCATATACAATGTATTCACAGTTTTCATACCATTTACAACCCAAATCTCATGAAACGTTGAGAGGTTTCGCCGACTCTCACTGCTCGAAGATTTATTCTTCCATGTACATGTCTTTACTCGTCACATCGTAACCCCATGGTACAGTATCAGTAACTTTGCGCACAGAATTCGTTTGTCATCCTGCCAGCTTAATACTATTTTATTTTGCCTAACCGTCTCTACGACATGTTTTGAACTGCGTATCATGTGCTGGGTCCTAATCAGGGTTTTACAATGAAATAAACACTCTTTATAGTCATCGAACGTGATGGTTTATAAAGTTGCTCCTCTGACGCCCTTTGCACGTTTATTTTCAAGCTCATTACCTTGTACTTTATACGAGTATAACTTTGCCCTAAGCCCTATAAACTCGGTCATAATTTTACCATTATTTTCATCTTTCATAAGACCCAACACTTTTTTATTCGCAAGAGGCATTCCATAGGGATTATTTGTCGGGTAATCGGATGTATCAAATTGGTGTATGTCACGTCTCATGGATTCGTAGATATTTGGAGTAGTTACGTGATAGATTAGGCTGTCCGTATCTGTGTGCAATAATTTTGCTTGCTCGCCGAATGTAATCTTCATATAGTCATAATGGAAACGGTATGAATAGATTTTAGACAGGCCGAGAATTGAAAATCCAGCATATATCGGTTTGTTGAATTTTACTTTAGCTTTAGTCAATTCTATTATAACCATATCGTTGTCGAATATGGTGCAGCTATGAACGGTAGCTCGAGCGATGAGAGCTCTCGCACCATACCACCCAAATTTTACGAATGAAAGAAACGTGTGAGCGAACGGTAGGAACGAACGTCACGAGTCTCCAATCGATTTAATTTAATTTAATTTATAATCAAAATCATTTTCTTCGAAAAATGTTTTTCCCGGCAAATTATTACGACACGAACGATCAACGAACGATTCCCGGTTGCTTTTATTTTTTCAAAGAGAAAATAGTAACATTTAATATCATGCCCCGTGAAAAAAAAAAAATGTGTGTGAGATGATGTAGCAGCGTTCGAACCTTCGTAAATGAAGGCAGTTATGTGTATTCAGAGACACGAGGTTTGATAGAGATAAGCTCACATTAAGCGAAAAATAAGGAGAAGACGCTTGCAGCATTGAGCAAAGATGGGACATGTTGCTGATGCACTTCACACATCTCGAGAAATCGCAATTACTCGTAGTACTATTCCTGCATACTCGATATACATCGAAAAATATTAAAAATGCCCACTATTGTTCCTATAGAAAGACTCTCGAGCATGGAAAAAGATATGGATACAGAAAGAGAGATAGAGAGAGAGAGAGAGGGAGAGAGACAAACAGAATTAGTGAATACTCGCACAAAGAAGAGAGCTCAAAAACTATGCTTGTAATCTCTGCCGTACCTCTCGGCTGAGCATCGCGTTCACCTCACGGCTCTTTTTTTCGATCGATTCGTAAAGATATACTTTCAAAAATTAAATACATAAGTGGGTGGCATAATTTTTATAAGGCTTAACGATCTTGAGGGCGAGATATGTATTACATTATATTACTAAGGTGCATGAAGCATACAAACATCTGTAAAAACATATGAAGCACGCAAATATCTACAAAAAAATAGAGAGAGTTAGCGAATACTTGCCCAAAGAAGAGAGAGCTCAATAACCATGTCTCTCGGTTGAGCTTTGAGTTTCCCTCTCTGCTTTTTTTTCCAAAAAATGATTTTCGTTCAATAAATAAAATATTTTCAAGCTAAGAGAAATACATGAGCGCGCTGTGCGATCAGCGGTAAATATTGGTGCAATAATTTTCATAAGGTTTCATGAACCTTCAGGGTAAAATATTTACATATTAAAATTATATTACTAAAGAACATTGAATGAAAGGAGAAGAGATTCGCAGCATTGAGCGAAGACTGCATGCATTTCACGCTCCTCGGGAAATCGCAATTACTCGCAGTACTATTCCTGCATACTCGATATATATCGAAAAATATTAAAAATGCCCACTATTGTTCCTATAGAAAGACTCTCGAGCATGGAAAAAGATATGGATATATATATATATATATATATATATAGAGAGAGAGAGAGAGAGAGAGAGAGAGAGAGAGAGAGAGAGAGAGAGAGAGAGAGAGAGAGAGAGAGAGAGAGAGAGAGAGAGAGAGAGAGAGAGAGAGAGAGAGAGAGAGAGAGAATTAGTGAATACTCGCACAAAGAAGAGAGCTCAATAACTATGCTTGTGCTCTCTGGTGTAGCTCTCTGTTAAACATCGAGCTCACCTCTTGGCCTTTTTTTTAAATATAATTTTCGTTCATAACGAAAACGATTTTCAAGGCAGGAGATGAATTTTCAACCCAAAATCCAAGTATATAGCCCCTCGATCCCAACTATTGACATGGTCATACGGGAAAACACATTTTCCTGTCAATTGATTGCATTCGGCCTCGCTATCTTCGAATCTCGAATGCTATGTAACTCTCTACCAGCGAAGTACAAAACGATGAATTCATGGCTCGAACGAAATTTTCATGGAATACGATGGAATGCAGGCTATACACCATATGATGCCACCGGAACAATAATTCGAGCTATCTTGAAAAAAGCTAGAACCATCTACGTGAAAGGATTGGAGAAGAGGATATGGTTAGCGCAATTCACGGATTCGTCGGCGCATATTGTCGATATGGAAACTCTCGATTGTCCATCATTGCAGAAAATATCAAACAATAAAGGTTGTTCTCATCATCCCCATGACTCAAAATATAATTGTGCCAACGCAAACGTGAAATCATTAAGGAGCTGGTACATAAGGCATTGTGTAAACGCAGGATTTTTGAAATAAATAAAAACATTTTATGGAAAAATATATGTGTTTTTTTAATGAAATAAACCATAGGAAATTGTTTTACATATTTGGTTTAAATCCAACTTATACATTTCGCACCACACGTCATCTATAATGTTTTTTTTTTTTTTTTTTACTTTTTCAACAATGTGCACTTATGGATTCAAACACTTTTTTCATTGCCACCATCGTTCGCGTAGAGTCACGACCCCATAGTAGGCGCGATGGATTGATGGTTTGATGGCGTCAGATGCGTTTGAATTCTACGCTGCTGTACTTCCCACCGAAGTAATTCATGTAGAGTTGATTTGTATGCGCAGCGTCAATCATCTCTTTGAATATTTCCTTATTCTCGTCGAATGCCTTCACGAATCTTGCAGGTAAGAATACAGAGAATTCGTTGGTGATATCCGCCACGATCCTCCTCCCGAATTTCGTTTCGACTATTCTCAGGTCGGAGATCGGATGATCTGCCTGAACGGAGAGTTCAGCCAATTTTTTCGTTGGCAAAAATTCCGCCATTATTCCCACCCTGTTGATACTTGCGAAATCCATTTCGACTTATTGATGTATTTTTTAATCTGTTTGTGATGAATCCCAGATCCTCTCTCCAACGTATAAGATTTTTCACTTCTTCAATATTTTTCAAAAGCAGGAGCAATCGTTCTTTCAGCTCACGTTGCTTGTCTTGCATGTAAACGGTTGCAGTTCAGGCGTGCATCTTGAGCTTATATAGCCTTCCGAATTCCAAACCCCCACCAACTCTCAATTCTAGGACCCAATAGAATTTTTCACATTCTCCTCCGCCCACACTTTAGAGCGACACATTTCACAATTCCGTACAGAGGGTGCAGGGCCATCGATATGAGTCATGATGTGGGGCGTATTCCAATGTTCCATACAAGGCAGATATGACATAATTTCGGCGTCTGCACGATGATTTTCCGGTAAACGATCATAAAACATATGAATTGATCGACTAAAATATTTTAAAATCATAGGCTTCGTTATATTCTTAAGATCACCCCTTGATAATTCCCACGGATATTTGGCTCCGAGAACACCATCAGAATATCCGTCCATGTTGATGGCAAGAACGCGACTAAGCGCGTCATAGCGGCATTTCATGAACATCAAAGCCTCATTTTCCGGCGGTTTGTCACAATATGTAAACACTGTGCAGGTGCAAGCGTGTTCAGACATGCAAGATGGCATCATCCCCTCTCGAAGGTATTGGGAGGGCTCGAAACAGGTCGAAACACGTCGAAGGCGCATATCAGTATACCATTTTCTGTTGAATTTTTTTCTCCGTCAATACAGATTCAATCAGTTTGCCGCATTTTTCAATTCTTAATCTAAATCGCTCACGATCACGTGCAACTTCTTCCCACCGGCCTCGGCGAGCGGCTCTGTACGCATAATCCCATGCATACATCATGTCAATTTGAGCTCGAGTATCGAATTGAACGTGCTTTTCCATATTTTCAATCTCCTCTTCGTCCCAATTTCATCACGGTTTGAAAAAAGATCTGCCGCAGCACCTTGCGCTACATCTGCTCACGCACCAGTCAGTGCGATAGGGAAATGCTTATATAAATTCGGTCAGAAGAATACCTGTTAGGGATATTTTCCTTCGGGTGCCGAGGACCAGCCGGATCATAGGCGCCTCTAAGATTTTATGACCTCATGTTTGGCCTTTTCCAGACTGCGGTCTAACCCTTGGCACACGACCAGATATGATTTATGACCAGCGATAAGGTTGCGACAAACAGACGCACTGGCCTGGGAGGGTAGCGTCGTGTGTGGTTGAAAGGTCTAACGCTCTAGTCCGCTATTTACTTAAGATTTTATGACCTCATGTTCGGCCTTTTCCAGACTGCGGTCGAACACCTAGTACGCGACCAGAAATTATTTATGATGAGCAATGAGAGCGTGACAGAAGACTAGACGCAGCAGTCTAACTGCTAGGCGACATTCCAATGCCATTGTAAGGATTACGTAAAGTGCACTCTGTCGATAGAAGACAACATTCCAATGCTATCTTAAAAGGTACGGCGAAAATGCTACACTGAGATTAACGTGTCTCGACAAGCATATCCCCCTCTCTCAAATTTACAAGGGCAGCCATGCAGAGAGTAGCGTCGTGGGCGGCTGAAAAATCTAACGCTCTAGTCCGCTATTTACCTGTTAGAGATAGTGGCATTCCAATGCCACCCTCAAAAGAAGCCTCCCCCCCCCCTCTAACTGCAAAATATTAGGTGCACTCCGGTTGTTACAGATAACCCCCCCCCCCCCAAAGTGGATCGGCTAAATGCATTCCAACTCTTAGAGATATCCCCCCCCCCCCTCCCGGGGTTCGTGTCTCGGCTAAGTGGTTCATGTCTGAGCTAAAAATTTCGGTAAATGTCGGTAGTAGGGATCTTGGGTTAGAACTCTCCTTGTAACACTACTTACACGTTCTGATTAATAATTTGAGAAACAAGCCCCTCTTCCGGAACCGACTCAAACGATACTGACTCAGAACTCAAATTTTTACCCTTAATGCTAATTATTTTCCTTTGGTAATCGATAACGGCATGATTGCGATGTAACCAATCATTTCCCAGTATCACGTCCGACGTAAGATTAGGAATTATAAGAAATACGTGAAATAGCTTTTGTCCGTCCAATACAATTTCAATCATAATTTGATATTTTATGGTAGTAGATTTTTTTCCAATAGCTGGAGTGATATGAATATTAGTCACGGGAAATATTTGTCTGACCTCATGGCTAATCTTATCATAGAATTTTTCTGACAAACATGTGACTTGACTGCCCGAGTCTTTCAAAGCTTCGATGATTTGATCCGATACAGATATTTCTACCCGTGGACATTTCTCTATACAGACTTTCGGCGAATATATTTGTGAATGATCACCATCCACATCACGCTGTAGATCTTCCATGAAATCATAATAGCTATGGCGTGGTACGTATTCTTGTATCGCGCCGGCTTTCAGTTTAAATTCGAATTATTATTATGAAGGTGATATTCCGGCTCTCGCACGAAATTTGTTTGGGGAAGCGGGGACGCTTGTTTACATCCTTATATATACCGGGAACAAAGAGGCCTTGTGTGGGCCTGACGATTCATCGGGGCCTCGACGCCTCGACGCCTCGACAGGATGAGGCAGATTAGAATTGGAACGAACGCGAACGGACTAACATCTCTTCCCTTATAAGAATTAATATTGTACCGCATTTGCACCAACTTTTATATAAAGAATCAATTTCACAATCACATTTTAAGAGTTTCTTACAGCTCAGAAGTGGGATTAGAATTCAGTTTATCGCGATAGTCGTTAATTGTGACGTGTACGTTATGGTGAGAAATTAAAGTGTGTGAACTCCTTGTGAACTACTCGTTAAATTAAGCGGTGTTGTGAAGTACTACTGTTTATGCAAGACAAGATGGGGTGTTCGCGCAAGAGACGTTCTGATGATCGGGTAGGGTCGTCAGGCAGGAAACGTGAACGCTCTCGCAGGAGGTCTCGCAGTAGACATCACTCACCGAGTGATCAGCATACTCCCAGCACCAGTGGCACTTCGGACTGGCAAGGAGCATTTTTGAAATTGATTGTGTAACGTCCTGGGTCGAAAAAACAGATAAAAATTAAAAATTTATTTCATATGAACCATTAATCAAACATAGAACCGGATCCGTATGATCCGCAGTAGAAATATTCAATCTCTCATTAAATTACGAAAAACACGAATGACCAGGGGTGACCCTCATTGCCGGAGTTCTCCCGCCAAACGCGAAGTATGCCTGCGAGCATACATACGAAATTTTAGCCTTTGACGAATTAACGAAGCTCGTCGCGGGGAGAAGGCGTGTGAGTGACGAACCGGCGTGTGTCGCGCGTTATCACCGAGCTCCCACAGATGTTGGAAGCCGGTGAGAATCAGCGTCTTGCCGGCTCGCACAAAATGACCGTGCTTATCGCCTAGGGACGAGCCTAAACATAAACAAAAGTTGCGCCTTGAGAATATCGATGTGCCGGCACTAACAATAATTGGAATTCCGTCCGAAGAATATCGATGTCTCGACGCTGACTTTTCATATCACTTAAACTACAATCATGCCTCAAGAATATCGATATCCCGGCACCAACAATAGTCGGAATTTCGTCTGGAGAGTATCGATGTCTCGACGCTGATTTTTCATATCACTTAAACAACAATCATGCCTTGAATTATCGATATCCTGGCACCAACAATAGTCGGAATTTTGTCTGGAGAGTATCGATGTCTCGACGCTGATTTTTCATATCACCAGTCGTCATAATAGGAAATGCGTCTGGAGATTATCGTCAGCAGAATGTCGAGGTGTGAGAGAAACTCTTCCCTCACGCGCCGACGTCTCCCACTTTACGCGACAATAGAATAAGGGCCTATATAATGACCATCGCGAATTAAGGACACGTCAGTCGAACTTCGAGCCTGATCACCCGAGATCACTCAAAGCCTTATAGCCCGTCGCGAATTATTCAAATTCATTCTAAATTAAAATACTGTACTTTCTCAACATAAAAATCGGTAGCACGGTAGCCCCGGCAAAACCAGTGTAAGAAAACATAAAAAAAAATAAATAATCAAAAATCAAAGAAAAATAAAACGCATTCGCGTTTCATTTGTGCACCAGCGGCATTAAATAGATGGGGGAAATTGAACAAACCGAACTTCGAGCTGTCTACATTCTCGAGCGGAACTCCCATTGAAATTCACGTGTTTCGAACACCTTTTCATAACTGCAGTACCGTGCGCTAGATGCACGTGCTCACGCAGTTACTTTACCTTTCTTACACTCTCTAACTACAGCATTGTGCGCTAGATGCACATGCTCACGTAGTTACTTTTCTAACTCTCTCTCTAACTACAGCATTGTGTGCTAGATGCACATGCTCACGTAGTTACTTTTCTAACACTCTCTCTAACTACAGCGTTGTGCGCTAGATGCACATGCTCACGTAGTTACTTTTATAACTCTCTCTCTAACTACAGCATTGTGCGCTAGATGCACATGCTCACGTAGTTACTTTTCTAACTCTCTCTCTAACTACAGCATTGTGCGCTAGATGCACATGCTCACGTAGTTACTTTTCTCACTCTCTCTAACTACAGCATTGTGCGCTAGATGCACATGCTCACGTAGTTACTTATTCCTCTCTCTCCGGGTACAGCCCTGTGCACCAGATGCACGCTCTGTACTCTAACCAGCCAACCACAAATCCGTGCGCTAGATGCACGCACTGGGGTGGAGGTTCCAACCCTACCATATGAGAGTTCTGCCCGAGAGTTAGGACTCACTCAAAGAGGGATCACCAAATACTTTTTTATTTAGATTTATATGGGTAGACGCCACAGTGGCAAGGATCAAAAATTAAAGCGCCTCGCTCTTGGCGAACGACATTCTGTGGGCGGAAGTAACGTACAGACCCAACAAAACGGTGAAGTACGGGTTATTGTACCGGTTGCTGAAACGGCAGTGAAAATTGTGGCCCAACCCCTACCGGGCCCTTCAACGAAACCCGATTTTCCTCTCGGATCACCGAGTGTCAAGGAGTGCCCTATGGGAGTAGCGACGATATTCAGAATTCCCGAGGGGACGGCCTCGTACATTCTCCCCGACGTCATTTTTCCGGGACCCGTTCATCGGCCCTACAGAGACAGTATTAGCGACGTATCAACATTAGCAGCAGACTCCGACAGCGCGGACTCTGACGACAACGAAGAAATTATCACGTTGGAATAAAAACCCGCTACGCCTAAAAAGTAAGTAAAAATTTACCACTTTCATCACCGCGAGCCTCTATCCCCGACCGGCGCATTGCGGCCGAAACAAGAGGCCCCTTTATTCCCTTGTGACTGTTAATCGTACCCCACGGGCAAGACGTACTAATCCTCGCCCAGGACGTAACAATTGAGACTGTGGCCGTCTCCGTAGAAAATCAGGGGCCACGAAAAAGCTTTGACGGCAAGAAGTCGATTCCATCCTTCGATCCGAGCCAGAAAAACCAGTCGATCGAAGTGTGGATTCAAAAAGTGGAAGAGCTAAAGAAGATTCACGGCTGGGATGATACTACCGTCAGTAGTTTTGCACTGGAAAATTTGCGAGGCGTGGCTAAAAGTTGGTACGATGGATTAACAACGATTGACTTCGACTGGACAGAGTGGAAAGGGAAGCTACTCGCAGCATTTACCGATCATACAGAATTGCCAGAGAAGCTCGCTACGATGTTAGCACGGGTGAAAGCCAAAAACGAAAACATGATGAAGTACTTTTTCGAGAAAGCTGCCCTCATAAACGTATGCGGCATTAAAGGAAAGGACGCTGCAGCTTGCATCGCTCATGGACTCTCTAACTATTCATTGAAGATGACAAGTAAGCGAAATGACTTCCAGACACCCGAGGAGCTACGGGTCTTTTTGAGCAAGACGGATACTACGATGGAGACGCCCAGTGACAAAGACGGTTATAAAAAGGACAATGACTGTATACGACAACATGCGGATGGAAGGTCTAAGTGGGTCCCGCGACGAAGCCCACAGGAGAAGCGAAAACCGAACGAAGAGTCGGGAAATCCTCCGAAGAAATTGACACCGCTACGGTGTTATCGTTGTAACGAACCAGGACACTTATCTAGAGAATGCTCGAAAATGAAGGATGACTCGGTGAAAAAGGTCCGGAGCATCGGCACTGGACGGATGACTGTAGACGCGCGATTTCACGAAGCGATCCTCAACGGTACTCCTCTACGAGCTTATATCGATGGAGGGAGTAAATGTGTCACTCTAAGAAAGGACGATTCAGACAAAATGCGTCTGGACTTAAAACCAACCGACGTTGTTCTTCGAGGATACGGCGGTGGTGAGGTCTGCCCGTACGGAGTTACCACGGGGGTAATGAAGATCCACCTATCTGAGGGGCCGGTTGACGTGCTTGTCGTTCCAAACGAGACTCAGGATGTATCGCTCATCGTGGGACAACCCTTCTTGGGTTTGCCAGGTGTCACGACGGTGCAGAGGGATGATCATCTGCAAGTATTCGACAAATCTCTGGCGACCTTGCCAGAAATGGAGCGACTGCCACCGCAGAAGCTGACACTGTGGACTGTGGAGGAGACCGTGATTCCGCCACGTCATGGAGCAGATGTCAAGGTAGTGGTCAAAAATGATTATTCTGGTGACTAATACATAGAGCTTAGCGTACGAGGTGAGGAGGGTAGAGAGCATTGCGTTCCGAGATGTGTAATTAATGCAAAAACGGGATTATTGCCGGTACTAAACTTGTCAGATCAGTCGATAAGAATTTGCAAAGAGAAAATCGTTGCCAGAGCCGAGCTAGCTAGGGAAAAGTCCCACGTTGGAAGTAAAAGTCGACTAATGTGTAGGGTCAATAAAATGGAGATGGGTGGTGTTCCGAGAGAGCAAATCAAAGTAGACCCTGGCATTACAGAAGAAACAAAGAAATGGTTATTCAGACTCCTTGATTCTTATCGTGATTGTTTTGCGTTCAACATCTCTGAACTAGGAGCAACACAAGCCTCGGAGATCCGTATTGAACTAACGGTTCACGGACTCGGTAGTAACTTATCGCCCTTATCGACTATCGTATTCGGAGCGCGAAAAAGTCCGTAAAATTGTAGATGAATAAAAAGAAAGCAAAATTATTCGCGATTCGAATTCTCCGTTCTCGAGTCCCATTCTATTAGTACGGAAAAAGAATGGATAAACCAGAATGTGCGTGGACTATCGTGCTCTGAATGCTGTTACGAATAAGGACAGATATCCGTTACCGCTAATCGAAGATCAATTAAATAGCCTTCAGGGGAGTGCGTGTTTTACGAGTTTAGACTTAGCTTCAGGGTATTATCAAATACCGGTCGCAGAAGGGTCAATAGAGAAAACGTCTTTTGTTACGCCAGATGGCCAGTATGAATTTCTTCGAATGCCTTTTGGTCTCGCGAATGCACCAGCGGTTTTTCAACGTATGATGAACAGAATCGTAAATCCTCTCAAGGGTTAGATTTCTGTCCTGGCGTACATGGACGATATTCTGATCCCTTCGAAGGACATTGCGTCGGGCTTATTAGCCTTGGAGTTAATATTACAGGCGTTACGGGACGCAGGACTAACGTTGAAGCTCAGCAAATGTGCATTTCTCGAGAAAAAGATTGACTATCTCGGGTATGAGGTTTCTCAACAAGGGATACGGCCGGGTGACCATAAAATCGAGGCAGTTGAGAAATTTAAAGGGCCTTCAAACGTACACAACGTGAGGCAATTCATCGGTCTCGCTAGTTATTTTCGGAAATTCATCCGTGACTTTGCCACGATAGCCAGGCCTCTAACACAGTTGACAAAGAAAGCTGTAGCTTGGCGTTGGGGCGAAGAGCAACAGCATGCCTTCGATGAACTCAAACAAATGTTGATATCTAGACCTATTCTAGCTATATAGAAGCAGGGTGCCGAGACTGAGTTACATACAGACGCAAGCCAGCTAGGCTTTGGTGGGATTTCATTACAGCGACAAGTCGAAGGAAATTTGAAGCCGATCGCGTACTTCAGCCGCCAAACTAGCAAAGAAGAACAAAGGTACCATTCTTATAAGCTCGAAACGCTCGCAGTGGTAAACAGTTTATAGAGATTCAGAGTTTATTTACTAGGAATTCGGTTTAAGATTGTTAGTGATTGTAGTGCACTGCGAGCGACCTTTATTAAACGAGATTTACTGCCACGTGTGGCGCGGTGGTGGATCCAATTGCAGGAATTTAATTGCGCTATAGAGTACCGAGCCGGGGCAAAAATGCCACACGTCGGAACTAGGCTTGGACACCTTACGAGGTGAAACAAATGGCGAGAATGGCACGAAAAATTACAATATAATGTTAGAGATCAGATAGACCCAAAAGCTATGTTTGTTTCAATTCCTAACATCGAATAGCAAGCAACACAATCTCAAGATTTACATTTGGACACCTTACAAGGTGAAAGAAATGGCCCGAATGGCACAAAAATTATAAAATAATGTCAGGGATAAGATGGAACCAAA
This sequence comes from Rhorus exstirpatorius, assembly GCA_963564615.1. Classification (NCBI taxonomy): domain Eukaryota; kingdom Metazoa; phylum Arthropoda; class Insecta; order Hymenoptera; family Ichneumonidae; genus Rhorus; species Rhorus exstirpatorius. The sequence continues at coordinate 10,850,274 of OY751317.1, read as the reverse complement.
ACCTATGTTTGTTTCATTTTCTAACATCGAATAGCAAGCAGCCCGATCTCGAGATTCACATTTAGACACCTTAAGAGGTGAAACAAAAGACAAGAAAGGCACGAAAAATTATAAAATAATGTCAGGGATCAGATGGAACCAAAAGCTATGTTTGTTTCATTTCCTAACATCGGAAAACGAACAGCCTGATCTCGAGGTTCACAATTGAACACCTAAAGGGAGAAACAAATGGCGAATATGACACGAAAAATTATAAAATAATGTAATGGATTAGATGGAACCAAAAGCTATGTTTGTTTTATTTCCTAACATCGAATAGCAAGCAGCACGATGTCTAGATTCACATTTGGACATCTTAAGAGGTGAAACAAATGGCGAGAATCGCACGAAAAATTGTAAAATAATGTTAGGGATCAGATAGACCCAATAGCTATGTTTGTTACATATTTCGAAAAATGTTTTCATAGTTTTTTTTTATCAATTATGAAAAAAAACTTCGCACTCCAATTCGTGACATAATTTTTAATATATGGGAAAATTGACTCTCAGACAGAATTAATCATCAGCAATATAATTTCATGCAACGAGAAGTGGAATAAATGTCAACATGCTCTTGTGCATTAATGCCGATCGAGTAATACTAGTAATAATAGGAATCATTATAAGAATAAGAATATCAGTAATAGTTGTTTTCATTATCACAACTATGATCATAATAATTAGAATGAGAATAATTATTATTATTTATACCATTATTATTATTGATATTAATACGATAATAATAATTATCTCACACGACGAGGAATAACGTTTTACACGAAAATAATTTCTGGTTCATTTTCGGTAATGCTCATGCATCAGAAATGACTCACAAATTTGAAACAAAAATTGTCGGAAATGTTCACTAATACGCCGATTTTTTCCAAAACTTTTTCGTTGCAGTATAAACTACAATTTATTTAAAAAATTATTAAATGATGAGAAACCCTTCCTTTGATATCAATTGAATATTCTTCAATCATAATCAATTGTTCTCGAAGATAATTATGTTACTTCTTTAGGAAATATATTTCCGTATTTTTCAACGTTTTAATTTCGTTATTCACATTCGTAATTCAAATCTTTTACGCATACAACCCAGCTGTCACATATATTCGCTTTCTCCGAATAAACCTATCGTGAAACCTCAAAATCAATCTCGATCGTGATTTATCAAATATTATAGATATCTCAGCTGTCACATTCGCTTCTGCTGAAGAAACGCACCGCAAAACCTTAAAATTAAGCTCGATCACGATCTGTCATTTTAATCGGTCGCTTGAATGTGTCTTCTATACGAGATCGCGACCACCGCTCTAACGATCGTCACTTGGCCAGGGCCGTAAAAAAAAGTGCCAACCCCCCTCAAAATTGTCAGACCAGGCATTAATGCCCTTTAGTGTACACGAGGTGCTTAATAGAGAAGCGAATGATGCCGAGGAAAATCAAATCAAGCGAGATTTTGCGTTGAAAGAGAATCAAGTGTTCAGAAATACTCGGACTGGTCTCAAGTGGGCAGTACCACGTGCGGCAAGGCGAAGGATCGTCAGGCTATGCCATGACGAGATGGATCACTTTGGGGCAGCAAAGACGCTAGAGAAACTACAGGCAGACTATTGGTTTGGCTCAATGAGGCGTTACGTCAAGCGGTACGTCGCCGCATGTTCAGACTGTTTGTACAATAAAGAACCGGCTGGGAAAAAGCCAGGGAGCCTATTTTCATTCCGGTGACTTGCGATCGTATTCGAAGGATCGTATACGACTTCAAGTCGGATGGACGTATTCGTATACGAGTGAAGCTGCAGATGAGCGAACGTATGCGAGTGTGATTCGTATACGAAGGATCGTATGCGTGATGATTCGTATGCGACTGTACGTATACGAATGTGTCGCGCGCGTTCGTTTAAAACGTATACGAATCAGGATCGTATACGGAAGCGCGTGAACAAATAGCGGGCGATGTCGCTATAGGCGGTAGTGGTCGCTAGGTATAGGCCGGTAACATTAAGTTTGAGCGTTAAGCCAATCAGAAACGCCAAATGGCTCGTCAAACGCCGTTCGCCGTTCGCGCGCGACACATTCGTATACGTACAGTCGCATACGAATCATCACGCATACGATCCTTCGTATACGAATCACACTCGCATACGTTCGCTCGTCTGCAGCTTCACTCGTATACGAATACGTCCATCCGACTTGAAGTTGTATACGATCCTTCGCATACGATCGCAAGTCACCGGAATGAAAATAGGCTCCCAGGTCATTTGCACCCCGTGGAGAAGGTTCCAATGCCTATGCATACAGTACACGTAGACCACTTGGCGCCATTCATAAAAAGTACACATAGCAATTCGTATTTGCTCGTAATTGTAGATGCATTTGCTAAGTTTGTGTTTGCAAAAGCAGTAAAAAATACGAAGACGGTGTTTGTCGAACGATTTTTCAACACGAAAGGCGAGACGTTTGGTTTTCCTCAACGTATCATCAGCGATCATGGCAGTGCGTTCACAAGTAAAAGTTTTAAAGAGTTCTGTAGCAAGAGAGGGATCCAACATGTGGCAACTGCAGTTGCTACTCCAAGAGCAAATGGTCAGATCGAGCGTTATAACAGAACCATTCTTAGCACACTAGCGGCTAGCTTGAATGAAGAAAGAAAATGGGACCAGGAACTATCAAGGGTCGTTTGGGGAGTAAATAATACGATTAATAAGGCAACTGGAAAATGTCCATCAGAGTTGTTGTTAGGTTACCGGCCTCGTAATGCAGTTGAGTCACAAATTCTTAATAGCATTGGAGAGCATTCCTATAATGACGACAGAGAAGGGGCTCGAAAGCTGGCTGGAGAAGTTATTCGCCGAAATCAGAAAGAACAGGAAATAAACTTTAATAAAAGAAGAGCACCTCCTAAGAAATTTAGCGATGAAGACATTGTAGTAAGTAGACGGGAAATAGGCAGCAATGATGGCTCAAGTAAAAAGTTATTGCCGAAGTACGCTGGGCCGTATCAAGTCACTATATGTCATTGAGGACGTCAAAGGTGCTCAACGCACGCAAAAGCCATACTGTGCCGTGGTCCCGGGTGAGAAGCTGAAGCTTTGGTATACGGGAGTTAGCGACACTGACTCGGATGGCGACGAGGATGGGATGCGGACTTCAGGTCCGCTTGCTACGCAAGGCGTAGAGGGTAAGCCGTTGAAGCCTTGATCGAGCCGGGGTACAAGATGGTATTACTGGGCGTTCGGCGCTGTGTCTAGGCGAAGTGGTGTAGGTGCAGTCGTTTGGGGTCATTGATTCCGGAATGACGGGGTGACCTGTCGGCGACTGGTGTCAAATACGCTTTATGTAGCAACTATGTGAGGGGCTGTTACATCGTGGACTCGATGGTGCGCTAAGTAGCGGCAGTCCACATAGGTTGTGCAGAGTACACTGAAACCGCATCCAGACTATAACAGTATACTGGTACAATGTGGTACATAGAGTGCTGGTACATTTGGTAGTGACGACTACACGGTCGAGTCAAGATCAACGGTTGTTGGACCAGTGATGGTCGTTGCATGAATCGCTCAATAGGCATTGAGCGATAGAATGGGGCCCAGCTTTGATTGTTGGTATGTGTATAGTAGATGCAGCATGACTTTAGTCTAAGAGTGTTGAGAGCAGATTATAACCCAATAACTAAAGATCCTTATTAATCACTGTTAACCAACGGGCTTAATGGGGACGCGAAAAGGGGCAACACTGCAACTTTTTCAATGTTGTCCTTTTTTTCATGAAAGAACGCAGAGTAACTCGGAGTATGGCGGCGCAGGGAACATTGGCACCTGCCAATCCATCTACAAGTGCAGGATAGTCGAAGCCGGCAGTACGAGGGGTATTGAGATTTGGATCTTCCACCTACGCGAGGACGCGAGATCGTCAGGACGGCCGAACTGAAGGCGATATTCCGGCTCTCGCACGAAATTTGTTTGGGGAAGCGGAGACGCTTGTTTACATCCATATATATACCGGGAACAAAGAGGCCTTGTGTGGGCCTGACGACTCATCGGGGCCTCGACGCCTCGACGCCTCGACAGGACGAGGCAGATTAGAATTAGATCGAACGCGAACGGACCAACATCTCTTCCCTGATAAGAATTAATATTGTACCGCATTTGCACCAACTTTTATATAAAGAATCAATTTCGAAATCACATTTTAAGAGTTTCTTACAATTATGACTTTCTTGTGCGTGGTAGACGGATTGATTCGATATATTTGCGTGATTAGGTGAGAGAATCCCCCGAACGTTGGGTAGGGGAACAGTCATGTCTGGAAATTGTGTAGGTACTTGGAAATTGCCGCACGTGTTTCTCGGATAATAATACTGCTGATTTGACTGATACGCATTATTATATCCCTAGCCGATGGGCTGATGATTCTGTGGGACGGAGTACTGCGTATTGTTCGACCGCTGAAAATTATTTTTGTCTCGTCTGTATTGTTGTCGATTATTCCTCGTATTTTCGTTGTATTCCATCACTCTCATGCTATTTACTCTGTCTGTCTGTTGTCTCCATTCTCGACCTTTATTTTGCTCTATTTCTTCTTGCGAACTATCGAGCTAAGCTAACGCTTGAGCAACTTTTTCTTTCTTCGCAAATTTAACTGTTGACAACGCATCACGGACTCTAATCGGAAATTGTTGTATGATCAAATAATGATTCTCGTATTCGGTTAATTTTGGCTCGGAATACTGTGTTTCGCGAAGTCGCCTATAGAAATACGATTGCATAGTCCCATCTTTAGGTTTATATTTTCGCGTTGACCAAATATTTTTAAATCGTACTCTCACCGGTACCGAATAAAATTCCGCCATAAAAGCATTCTTAAAAGTTTCAAAACTCGTTATTGTGTGTTTTACAATATCATACCATATTTTTAGTCTGCCTTCCATAAAACTTTCAATAGCCGATAGCTGGTGTTCACCGCGTATGATCTTTATTTTTAAATATGGTTCAATGTCCTCGATAAACTCTAACGGATTTACTTCACTGAATTTCGGTACTTTTACGCTAATTTGTACCTGTTTGAGATGATTAACCAATCCGCTCATCAACTCGTTGTTATCCTCACGTACGAGATCTCGCATGTGTGGCTGATGCAACATTTGCTGTTGCATCATTTGTGATCGTAGCCGATCGATTTCTGCTCGTTCTAAATCGATTCTCTGCCGTTCCGCCCTCAAACGTCTCCATTCCTCAGCTAACTCGTCATTTTTTTCTTGGTCTCCTCCCTTTTCACCATTACTTTGAGCCATTTTTGTTTCCTTGTTAATGTTAAAATTTATCTTAGTATTTTCACTTTTACTTTTTCTTAATGATCCTTTGTCTTTACAAGTTTTTGTATGAGATATTATTGCTAGATTCGGAGACCGGCCGGTGGCCAATGATTTTGACTTAGCTCTCGTTACGGGCGGGGAACGGCCATCTTTGTTCACACGAACACGCATTAACTCGATGGGACACAACAAAAGAATCATTATTATTGTTATTTACTTATTTATTTACTATTTTTTGTTTTTCAACGGTCGTATTCGTGCCTATGCGTTGGGCGCCAATGAAAAATTTCAATGTATTTATATGGTAATGAAATGATCCTGTTTTATTTTATCGTTTATTCGGAAATGAGAGAATTATAAATAAATTTTTAAAATCACGTTGAAATTGACATGAATCGAATTTTAAAAATGTACAAAAAGTATGACCATTACGAATTTTATGAGGGCTTGAACAATGATCGCGATATTTTCCGGTAACATGGTCGAATTGCATATACACGATATAATATTTCTATGCATACGTACGCTCGTTAATATATTTTTATAACTATATCGTAGCAAAATATAACAAAAGAAACACGAAGAGACAAATAACGTATAAAAAGAGGAATGACAATATCGGTGATAATCACGAGATAATTCGGCTCGACTCATCAACTTAATAATTTTCAAAATGCCATTAGACGGGATGTACGCGACAGATAAACTTCCTTTTTTTATTGTTCAATGACTTATCTCTGGACGTGGAGATCGATGAAATCCAACGCTCAGGCGGATATTGGAAGTTGTGGTCGTGATGATGATAGACCCAAAGCGAAGCGTGTCCCGAATATGGAAAATGTCGTGATGATAAGATGTCGATGAGTGAGCCAAGCCGAGAGAAAGGACGAGACGCGTCGCTCTCGTTCACCGTGCCAATTTCTTCTAATTTTCGTACAGGAGAGACTAAGGCTCTAGTCGCGACCAAATTCCGACGCTCGACAAATCTCGTTCAATTTCGGATTTCCGAAATTCCTATCTCTCCTCTAAATACATGTACATGGCGGGATTAACCGTTGTCAGTCGAATTACTCATTACAATAAAACAAGCATGGATTTTCGTTCCATCTGATCCCTGACATTATTTTACAATTTTGTGTGCCATTCTTTCCATTTCTTTCATCTCTTACGGTGTCTAAATGTAAATCTCCAGATTGGGCTGCTCTTCATCCGACCTTAGGAAATGAAACAAGCATGGCCATTGGTTCCATCTAATCCCTGACATTATTTAATAACTTTTCGTGCCATTCTTTCCATCTGTTTCACCTTTTGATGTGTCTAAATGTGAATCTCGAGATCGGGCTGCTCGTAATCCGATGTTAGGAAATAAAACAAGGATGGACTTTGATTCCATCCGAACCCTGACATTATTTTATAATTTTTTGTGCCATGCTTGCCATTTGTTTTACCACTTAAAGTGTCCAAATGTGAATCTTGAGATCGGGCTGCTCGTAATCCGATGTTAGGAAATGTAACAAGCATGGACTTTGGATCCATCTGATTTCTGACATCATTTTATAATTTTTCGTGCCATTCTTCCCGTTAAATACCGTACAAATCAAGAATATTTTTTCGGACTAGGCCCAATGATTTGGCGGGTCGAAACATTATAAAATAAAGATATACTTTAGGCTATAACGAAACGAATAGACTTTAAGCTATATTCGACCATGTGAGTGCATTGTGGATATCGAGACTAGCATAAAAAAAACTGGAAAAATTTTTCATGATGTATTTGAAAATTTTAAAATTCATATAAGAATTTCTTGCCCCCATCGAATTTTATTGATGCGGCATTCGCCACACAATCTTATGAAACTCTACTTGTGCAGAGGTTTTTATTTCTTCGAGATTTGATAATCGACCAATACAAACGGAATCAGCCGTTTTTGCAATTCGGTCTTTAATATTTCCCGATAAAAAAAAATAAAAAAATTTGAACGGTCCGATCGGGAAGCCGGATTTAATCTCGAGCAGTGAAAGAAGTAGAATGTTCTTTTGCCTTTTTTTTCCAGTGAACAACGAGTGCTCACGAAATCCGGAAGGAGGTGAATCAAACATTACAAGGGCATCGTACATCCGGAAATATTCAGTAGAATGGAATCGTGCAATTGCAAATTTGGATTTCATCTTCACATCTGGACACCTTAAGAGGTGTAACAAATGGAAAGAATGGCACTTAAAATTATAAAATAATGTTAGAAATCAGATGGAACCAAAGTCCATCCTTGTTTAATTTCCTAACATCGGATTACCAGCAGCCCGATCTCGAAATTCACATTTAGACAACTCAAGACGTGAATCAAATGGCAAGAACGACACCAAAAATTATAAAATAATGTTAGGGATCAGATGGAACCAAAGTCCATCCTTGTTTTATTTCTTAACATCGGATTACGAGCAGCCCGATCTCGAGATTCACATTTAGACAACTCAAGACGTGAATCAAATGGCAAGAACGGCACGAAAAATTATAAAATAATGTTAGGGATCAGATGGAACCAAAGTCCATCCTTGTTTCATTTCTTAACATCATATTACGAGCAGCTCGATCTTGAGATCCACATTTGGACACTTCAAGAGGTGAACCAAATAGCAAGATTGGCGCGAAAAATTATAAAATAATGTCAGAAATTAGATGGAACCAATGGCCATGCTCGTTTTATTTCCTACGATCGGATAAAGAGCAGCCCAATCGCGAGATTCCCATTTGGACGCTTTAAAAGGTGAAACAAATGGCGAGTATGGCACGCAAAATTATAAAATAATGTCAGGGATCGAATGCAACCAAAATCCATGCTTGTTTCATTTCTTAACATCGGATTACGAGCAGCCGAATCCCGATTCACATTTGGACACCATGAGAGGCGAAACAAATGAAAACAATGGCACGAAAAGTTATTAAATGATGTCAGGGATTAGATGGAACGAATAGCCATGATTGTTTCATTTCCTAAGATCGGGTTAAGAGCAGCTTGATCTCGAGATTCACATTTAAACACCGTAAGAGGTAAAACAAATGGCAAGCATGGCACGAAAAATTATAAAATAATGTCAGGGATCAGATGGAACCAAAGTATATCCTTGTTTCATTTCCTAACATCGGATTACGAGCAGCCCGATCACGAGATTCACATTTAGACAACTCAAGACATGAAACTGATGGCAAGAACGGCACAAAAAATGATAAAATAATGTCAGGGGTTAGATGGAACGAATGGCCATGCTTTTTTCATTTCCTAAGATCGGATAAAGTGCAGCCCGATCGCGAGCTTCACATTTGGAGACCTCAAGAGGTGAAACAAATGGCGAGTATGGCACGAAAAATAATAAAATAATGCTAGCGATCAGTTGGAACCAAAGTCTATCTTTGTTTCATTTCCTAACATCGCACAGTGGTAGATTTCGGGGCCCAGAGTAGGCACAATTCGAAATTTCGAAGTTGACGGATAAAGTTGGTTTTGAAATATGTTGAAGAGGGGGGAAGGGGGGGGGGTTACTGAATAGGATCCTAGAAGGGCAGACTGCTGACGCATGTATTTGGCCTACAATAGTATTGCAAAGTACGCCGTCGCGGCAGTAGGCATTGCTACCTGGCACCGCTCGGAAATAAACGGCTTGTTGAAAGTTCTGGTGAAGTTTTATTACAGTTCTGATTGTTGTGTGCAATATGGAGGGTGTTCCTGGAGGTATGTAGTATATATTCATGCATAATAAACCTATTTTTTCGATAATGGCATGTTTCAAACGTAAAGACGAAAAACCCCCTGCAATTTGCATCAATTTTTGAACATTTTTATCGAAAAAGTTGTGATCCCAAGAGATCCTGCGCTGTTTGCAGTTTGAATATATGCAGAATAGTGTCTAGTTTCGAAATTTTCAATAACATATTCCAGATTCATCCTTATTCGGTTTCACGGCCATTTTGATCGTCGTCGTGCGCGGCCCGGTGCACCCGGTTTTACACAGTAAGGTGGCTTAGCTCGACAATAGCAAGCGTTTTTGGGGTATACCTGCGCGTTCGATATACCGGGTGTTCTTGTATTGAATAGCACTCATAAATCTACACAGTGTTTTAATTTTCTACAAAATGTAGTATGGCTACAAAAAAAAAATTAAACAATTGTTACAAAAGCCATTCGTTATATTCTTATTCGTGATCTTCTGACTGATGAATGAATGTTTTCTACAGGGTCCGGAGAAGTAAGGTGTACAAAGAAGCAGATTTTTGATATTATTAAAGAAAATATGCAGGTCGACTTGAGCACCCAGATTCGCCTTCTGGAAGAAAACTTCGCCAAACTGAAGAAGCAAGATTTCGAAATAGACGAAGCAAAGAAAGTTGAACTGAAGAAGGTGTTGTGTAACATTAAATCAAGGTGGAAAGCGTCATGTTACGCACTAAATCCATTCTACAAGAAAAATGAAAAATGGCTGGAAACTTCTGTCACTTTGAACGTAAAGACTCGAAGAAGTTATAATATGAATCATATAATATTTAATACAATAATTAATATTGTACATAGTTATAATAATATCATTTGTTTTATCCCTCGTTTTAGAATATTCGGAGTCGTTCTAAAAGTACATCGTCTAATTCAAGAAGCGTTGGTTGACCGACTAGTGAGGACTTTGAAACAGCTAGCGTACGTACAAAAAAACGAAGGACAGATGAAATCCGTTCATCAGTAAGCACAACGGAATTGGCTTGTGCAACTCGAAAAAGTCTTCGCGACTCCGGATCCGTCGCTGCTGCTGATGTCCTGAAAGATATTACTACATCCTCGTCTCCAACACGTGCTACTAAGTACAAAGAAGCCATGAAGGCAGCTACAACACCTGCACCGCGGCCAACAGAGATGTCACCAGATGAGGCACTGGTGGACCTCGTTAATTTAAAGCTGACAAAACAGCAGTACTATGATCTTCGCAGGTCGTTAAGAGACAAATAAATTTTCGCGTATCCATCCTACGACAAAGTTTTAGACGCGAAGAAGCGTTGTTATCCTGTGGGCATCACAGTAACAGAAACGAGCGCGGAAGTAGAATTACAGTCTACTTGATCATACTTGCCAAAGAATTTTGAAAGTGCAACAAGATGTTGTTAACACATTACACCCACAATTGACTTCTGATCTTCGATGCATTATAAAATGGGGCTGTGATGGTAGTTCAGGTCAAAGTCAATACAAACAGAAGTTTAGTGACGAGAGAAGTTCAGACGCAAACATTTTCCTTACTTCACTTGTTCTTGGTATTACACAAATTCTTGGTATAGATCATGAATCGCACAAAGAAATAATAGTATGGAAGAATCCCCGTCCTTCGTCAACTCATTTTTGTCGCCCAATAAGACTACAATTTTTGCACGAAAATACAGAGTCTACTCGTAACGAAGAAGGTTTTATAACAACCCAAATTGACAATCTAGTCCCTTACAAGACTTTCATAGATGGAAAGAAAGTTGTAGTCAAGTATGAAATGCATTTTACAATGATAGGTGGCAAAGTAGCAAATGCGGTAACAGAGACGAAGTCTGCAATGCGTTGCCATTTGTGCAAAGCGACGTCAAAGGACTTTAATGACATTGAAAAAATGAAGAAACGTGAAATCGACTCTACTGGTTTGAAGTACGGCTTATCGACTTTGCACGCGTGGATCCGATGTTTTGAATGCCTTCTGCACATTGGATATAAAGTAGGCATCCATATGTGGCAAGCCACATTGGGTGATGCAGACAAAGAAACGATAAAGCAGCGTAAATGCATCATTCAAAAAGCCTTTAAGAGTGAATTGCACTTGAATATCGACTGCCCGAAACCAGGATTCAGCAGCAGTAATGACGGGAATACGGCTAGGCGATTCTTTGAAAAATAAATTTTATAAATATTCGATTAATAAATTCCAAACAATACTGCAAGTTTTGTCAAGTGGATTCGCTGTTAATGTGGAAATATTTGAAAATTTTTGCTTCGAGACCGCGGAAATGTTTGTAAAGTTGTATTCCTGGTATTGTATGCCAACTTCGGTCCATAAGATCTTGATTCACGGAGGTAAGATTGTCGATTGGGCCCCAATTCCGATCGGGCAATTATCGGAAAATGCTCAGGAAGCGAGAAACAAGGACATAAAAAAATACAGGGAAAATTTTTCACGAAAATGCGCGCGAGACTAAACAATGGAAGATGTTTTTCAAATAATGATGATCACATCCGATCCATACATTTCAAGTATGGGCAAACAGTTGCACACAGCAGAAAAAGCTTTTCTCTCGAAGCTATGGCAATGCTGTTATGTTCTGGTGGGTTTGTGAACATGCAGGTATAAGATGATGCTTGATATGTATATTTTAGATATGTATTATATCTTGGACCAGTTTTAAATGAATAAATAAAATTTGTAAAAAAAATTAAAAAGTTTACCAATACATACCTCGTATTCAATCAAGTCACTTTTTGTCTAATCTTTACGACGAACAACCTTGAAAACCCAGTTTTACAAAAACTAATTTCAAAAACAAAAAATTCTGTATGCTGGTCAGGCATTTTGAGCCTTAAATTGAAATTTTAACATGAATTACGTAATCAGCGACCTCAAAAACATAATTACCCGAAGTTTCCGTCAAATCTGATAATTTTTTTTGTGTCGGTCGGCCATATTGTATCCGCCATTTTGAATTTTGACAATTTGACCTCGGATTCGTGATCAGCGACCTCAAAAACATAATGACCCGAAGTTTCCCTCAAATCCGATAATTTTTTTTTTATGTCGGTCGGCCATATTGTATCCACCATTTTGAATTTTGACAATTTGAGCTCGGATTCGTGATCAGCGACCCCAAAAACATTGGAATCCTGAATTTCGTTATAATAACAACCTTAGTTTTCCCTAGATCATCCCTAGATTCATATTTGGATACTTTAAAAGGTGTAAGAAACGGCAAGAATGGCACGAAAGGTTATAAAATAATGTTAGGGATTAAATGGAACCAATGGCCATGCTTGTTTCATTTCCTAAGATCGGATAAAGAGCTTTCCGATCGCGAGATTCACATTTGCCCACTTTAAAGGAGCTTTCCAGTGTGACAGCCCGAAAAATCGCTGTTTTTCCCGATTTTTTTTTTTAAAGAAAAAATAATCTAATCGGTCTGGTTTTTTTTTTTGCATATTAATTGGGTATTGAAGAATACAAAACAATTTTTTGAAGATCGATTTATTTATTAATTAATATCTATAAAAATGATGAAACAATTGTTGCAGAAAATGCACTTGGATGTGGTGTCCACGTTGGGGGTCACAATTTTGATCTGAAACAAAAAACACAAAAAGATTATTGATCGGTATATAATTGGCTTTCGTGCTATGGAGGCTTTTTTTTTTTTTTTTTGCAAAAATGGCGCGGGTTTGAACAAAAAGTATCGATTTTAGCATTTTTTTTGGCAGTTTTTTTTACAAAAAAATAGGAAGATGTCAAAAAAAAAAGCTTCCATAGCACGATAAACAATGTCGTTAAGAATATTGTGTAAAAAATTCAACTCGATAGCTTTAAAACTCTGCCCTCCAGGTTGGACATCGTTTTAAAAAATGCTGTTTCGAGAAAAACGCGTTCAAAGTTTCAAGTGAGGGAGTTTTAGGTAAATCGTTCACTTACGGTCAATCAGCGATGACAGGTCCATACAATATCCCTTCTGCTTCTTCGAAAAGATCGTGCTCAATGGATTGTTCAGTCCGACGAAAAAAATCGATTTTTTGAAAATTTCACACTGGAAAGCTCCCTTAAGAGGTGAAAAAAATAGCGGGTATGGCACGAAAAATTATAAAATAATGTCAGGGATCGGATGGAACTAAAATCCATCCATGTTTTATTTCTTAACATCGGATTACGAGCAGCCGAATCCCGAGATTCACTTTTTGACACCTTGAGAGGTTAAACAAATAAAAACAATGGCACGAAAAGTTGTTGAATGATGTCAGAGATTAGATGGAACCAATAGCCATGCTTGTTTCATTTTATAAGATCGGATGGAGAGCAGGCCGATCTCGAGATTCACATTTGGACACCGTAAGAGGTAAAACAAATGGCAAGCATGGCACGAAAAATTATAAAATAATGTCAGGGATCAGATGGAACCAAAGTCTATCCTTGTTTTATTTCCTAACATCGGATTACGAGCAGCCGAATCCCGATATTCACATTTGGACACCTTGAGTGGTGAAACAAATGGAAGGAATAGCACGAAAAGTTATTGACTGATGTCAGGGATTAGATGGAACCAATGGCCGTGCTTGTTTCATTTCCTAAGATCGGATAAAGAGCAGTCCGGTCGCGAGATTCACATTTGGACACTTTAAGAGGTAAAAAAAATGGCAAGCATGGCACAAAAAATTATAAAATAATGTCAGGAATCAGATGGAACCAAAGTCCATCCTTGTTTCAGTTCGTAACATCGGATTACGAACAGCGCGATCTCGAGATTCACATTTGAACACCTCAATAGGTGAAAAAAAATGGCAAGAATGGCACGAAAGGTTATAAAATAATGTCAGGAGTTAGATGAAACCAATGGCCATGCTCGTTTCATTTCCTAAGATCGGATTACGAGCAGCCCGATCTCGAGATTCACATTTGGACACTTTAAGAGGTGAAACAAATGGCAAGCATGGCACGAAAAATTATAAAATAATGTCAGGGGTCATAGAGAACAAAAGTCCATCCTTGTTCCATTTCCTAACATCGGATTACGAGCAGCCCGATCTCGAGATTTACATTTGGACACCTCAAGAGGTGAAACAAATGGCAAGGAAGGCACGGAAGATTATCGAATGATGTCAGGGATTAGATGAAACCAATGGCCATGCCTTTTTCATTTCCTAAGATCGGATAAAGAGCAGCCCGATCGCGAGTTTCACATTTGGAGACCTCAAGAGGTGAAAAAAATGGGGAGTATGACACGAAAACTAATGAAATAATGTCAGCGATCAGTTGGAACCAAAGTCTATCTTTGTTTCATTTCCTAACATCGGATTACGAGCAGCCTGATCTCTAGATATTTGGACACTTTAAGAGGTGGAAGAAATGGCGAGAATGGCACGAAAGGTTATAAAATAACGTCAGGTATTAGATGGAACCAATCGCCATGGTTGTTTCATTTTCTTAGATCGGATAAAGAGCAGTCTGATCGCGAGATTTACATTTGGACACTTTAAGAGGTGGAACAAATGGCGAATATGGCACGAAAAATTATAACAAGTCGACAACAAGTCGACAACACGTCGGCAACAAGTCGACCACGAGCCGACAACAAGTCGACAACTAATCGAAATCGAGTCAACCATAAGTCGACAACAAGTCGACAACAAGTCGACAACAAGTCGACTACAAGTCGACATCAAGTCGACTACAAGTCGACAACAAGTCGACAACGAGCCGACAACAAGTCGACCACAAGTCGACAACAAGTCGACAACAAGTTGACAACAAGTCGACAACAAGTCGACAACCAGTCAAAAACACGTTGACCACATGTCGACAAGTCCACCACAAGTCGACAACAAGTCGACAACAAGATGACAAGACGTTAACAGCAAGTCGACCAGAATACAAACTATCACCAGATGATACTCTCGAACAAATTTAGCCTGATATCGTTCATCTTGCGCGAGCTAGACATGGAATAAAAGTTAAAATTGTATCAAATGTTATCCGGAAAACCGAATGTCCCGGATATGTTCCGGATAATATTATCAATTTTTTCGAGATTCTAAAAGCTCATGAAAACGTTTTGAAATTTCTCGGAAAATATTGTTCAAAATTTATGTGTTAACACTTTTAATATTTGTAAAACTGTTTTCCACTTTATACGCTTTCTCTCAATACTGTTATTTCCCTTTTTATCCAATTTTCACTTTTTAAAATAATATCACAGCTTTTTTTTCATTTTCTTAGTTTTTTTATCATCACTTTTCAAACACTGTGGCTTGGCATGGATGCGAGAGAGATAGCTGAAAATGCGTTTCTCTCTGTCATTTCGTTCAACTGTCATTCCGGGCTAAGCGACACAACCTCATATCACTGACATAAGCTTCGACAGCCGTGAGCCAAGGCAGAGCTTATGAGACGCAACTTCACGCGATACAGTTCCATTCCAACTTTTCGAATAAAAACGCATTGAAATGCAACATTTAACATTTTTTTCTCCATGCAATCTGCGTCAAAAATAATGTTCCACCAGCGGTTTGTTTTCAGAATGAAATAATCTTCATGTTTCAAAAATAAAAATCAACTTGACATTATTTTTCGTCATAACCATTTTCCTGCTGTAAAAACTATAATCATCACGTTTACACCGTATTTTTTTCAAATCGGGCTTCAAAAACCATTTAAAAACCGCACCCGAAAAACCCCGATTTCACCTCCCAAAACCTTTAAAAAAATACCGTCTATATTATAATGGTCACGCTGTATACATTGTGACACTGTGTCACAGGCGAGGCATAAGCCTCGTCGAAGTCCATCACCACACGCCAAAAAAACCCGAAAACTGTAATTAAGAATAAGTAACCCAAAGCATCGAAAAGCCATCGAAACCCCGTCGTCCCTCGTCGCTCTTCTTTCACCATCCCCGTAACCCAAAATCAACCCAATAATCTCCTTAATAATCCCGTCGACCTAAAGATCCCCGCGAAAGAGTATTGAAGCAAACCCTGTGGACGGCGAAATAGTACGAGAAGCCACGACAACGCCGCATAGCATTCTCTTCTTCGCCGACCATCCCACTCACACCGACGCGCCGAGGCCCTCACATGGACAGAACACCGAAATGAACCGAACATCTGTGAGGGCCCGGTCGGTACATCGAGCGACTGGGATTATCGGGAAAAATCATCGATGAGCGCGAGCAACGTCACATCATACGCAAATTCGAGAGCCAGTGTCCACAGGGAGCTCCCACCCTTCCCCCTATGAGATTCGTCGCCGAGTCGACCGTCACATTCCATCTTTGGCAGCACCTTACGGGGTATCAATCATCGAAGGCACTTGCGCCTGTGACGGCGACTCCGGTGACCCAATAAGATATCGATTATTGATCCCTCCATGACCTACCTTTATATTGCGCAGGCCCTTGATCCCAAAATCATTCCTAGATTCCCCCTACCCTTCCACCCCAAGCTGTCCCGGTGAAGAAGACGACGAGCTCGTCACTTCGGCGAGAGCGATCCTAGAGAGCAGTAGCGAAATTTACCATTGTATCGAGTCTTATCAGAAACCATTGTAAAGCGAGAGAGCGAGCGCGTGGCCGTGCCCACCATCTTGGGTATCGAGGATCACGAGCGAGAATCGAGAACGAGTTGAAGCGTGTGAAAGTCCTGCCACCGAGTAAAGTAAGCCATTACCTTTCTTTACTGCGAACCCTTGAATCATTGTGTGCGACAAATTACCCTTTTTTCTTGTATTAATCCGTAAGCGTTTGGTGACGCAGCGCGATTTCCCCGCCTTGTACACTTCCGCGATTTTTCTCACCCGTCGTCCCTATTTTCGTTTCTTTTCATTTCGTGTAATCCCCTTGTTTAATTGCGAGTTTGATTATTTTCTGTCATCACGAAAACCCGACGTGGGTAATAATTAAGAGGCCCGCGAGCCGGAAAACCCATAGACCCTGAGGTAGCATAATCCCCCCCCCCCCCTTTTTGTTTGTTCTTTTTGCATTTGAGTCATCAGAGATATTAATTTTGTCGGCTAACGTCGACTGGCGCCCAAAAACCATAAAGTATAGCGTTAAGCACGATCACCTTTTTTTTCTTTTTTTTTCTTTGTTTTTGAAATATCAATTCTTTTGTACCACGCGTCCTCACCACGCTCGAAGCTGTCGCGTGAGCGAGTCGCCTGAATTACCCTAATAAATTTTCGTATTCTTTTTTTTTGAATTCATCCTTGTCCACTTATTCTTTTTTTGTTCAGATAAATCTCCTTTGTGAATATCTAGCCCGGGTTCGCCCGGTAACAACGTTCGGCAAAGCGAAAAGTGCCGTGACAACATATATATATGAGGCATTCGATGCTAACCGGGCCATGTGCAACCTCACCCTCTTGGTTTTTTTTTTTTTTTAAGTGAATACTTATGCGACTAGATTAGGCCCCGCCCCCAGCCGCGTTGTTCCACCGGACAAGAGAATGAAGGAATAGAAGAAGAGAGAGAAAGAGAGAGAATAATGCGTGAGCGAGCGAGAAAGCGATAGGCCATCCATAGCATGCCCGCGTGTACGTGTTTTATATGTATTAGGACAGCAGCGCGCATGCGCGTCGTTCTATCCGTTGTGTGTGAGTCCACATCCATGCGTGAGTTCACACCGTCTTTGCTTCGTGCCGAGTTTAAGCTTCTGTTTTGTGTTTTGTTTGTATATATTACATATTATACATACTCGGTTAATAACTATGAGAAAATTACTGACGGTACAAAATGTTCGAAGAAATATTAAGGTTGATTGATAGGTAGAATGTGGAGGTATTTTCTGATATTAAAAAATGTGCTTTAATTTTAAAAAAATGAAATACGCTCTCCGAAGTTTTCCTCCGTTCGATCTTTAATAGCAATTTATATTTCGCTCAATACATCGCTTAAAGATATTATGAGGTTAATCGCTAAAGCGTTATTGCCCTTAGCAATAGGCGGTTCTCAAGTTTTAGCCGATATGCTAGCAGACCTTGTGCATTACCGTAATGAATCGGTAATTCTCGCAGGTGATTTTAATGTCAATTTTTCATTGCCACAGGCCGAATCACTCCATCAATTTTCAGAAAAAAACATTTCTCGTTAAAAATGATCAACGGCAGGAATGATCCGACCACTAAAGGCCGTTCAACGATAGATGCTGTATTTGCAAAAAATATCGACAAAATAGATCTGAAGCATTTTATGTTACATTTGAGTTATCATAATCCAATTTTTGGTATTGTAGAATTAGACGATTCTATAAATAATAGACACGAGAGCAATGAAAATAGTATAGAATAAGAGAACAGAATTAATTTATCCCAATTTTTTACTTACAGATACATATACTTATACAAATAAAATTGATTTCATATCTATAACTAATTCCTACTTCTTTGCACACCCTATCAATTGTTTCTGCCCCCCCCCCCCCTCTATACAAATAAAATTTTTAACGCCAACGTCAACACGAGGTACGAAGACACAGTAAATTCAGCTGTAAACTCATACATACAACGGATAGAACAGTGTGAAATAAGGACAATCCTGTCATTTCGTGTTTTCATGCATGTCAATCTATCCTCTTTCCCTCTCACTATCTTTCATCTGATGAGAATAACACCCTGCTAACACGGAACGTTATAAAAACGTTGTTAAGACATTTACAAAAACACGCAAAAACGTCTCTTTTGAATGGTCGAAAAAACGTCTTGAAAGTGTCGTTTAAACGTTATTTTGGCCGCAATTTTTTTCCCAAAAAAGTTTACAGAAGCTGACAGAAATGTGTTAAACGCGCTGTAAACTTTTTGGGGAAAAAATTGCGGCAAAAAAAAACGTTTAAAAGACGTTTTGAAGACGTTTTTAAGACATTTGCGGCAAAATAACGTTTAAAAGACGTTCTTAAGACGTTTTTTCGACCATTCAAAAAAGACGTTTTTGCGTGTTTTTGTAAACGTACTTAACAACGTTTTTATAACGTTCTGTGTTAGCAGGGCAATAAGCGAGTTCCGTTGATCACATACGAGTATTCACTTCTGACGCGCGTACCGTGTGTACACGCACCCGTTTTTTTCAAATAATTTTTCCTTGTTCAGTAGACTCAAAGTCGTTTTTTTTAGATTTTATTCTCAAGTGGTTTTGACTCTGTGACGTGCAGGGCGTTATTGCACGACTAACAAAGTAAATCCCTTGTGCAAAACACAAGGGTTTATATTTAATTTTGTTTAGGATAAGTTTTCCGACAACGTCCCATACAGGCCCGTTCCTTTAGATAGTTGGAAGAGGAAATTATGGTCAGGATAAATTAATTGTAAGT
This sequence comes from Rhorus exstirpatorius, assembly GCA_963564615.1. Classification (NCBI taxonomy): domain Eukaryota; kingdom Metazoa; phylum Arthropoda; class Insecta; order Hymenoptera; family Ichneumonidae; genus Rhorus; species Rhorus exstirpatorius. The sequence goes on along the minus strand of OY751317.1, from coordinate 10,830,852 downwards.
AACTTCTTTCCCATCAAGAGTCCAATATTTATTTAATTAACAGAATTTAGAAAAGTCCCAAATATTACGTTCCAAGAATACAAGTTAACAGTTCATAATTTAAAAGGGCTCGGATGAATAGCTGAATCGCAAGACAACAAACTCTCACAATCATATGTACAAACAAACATGCTACTCACTCAGTTATCGGGACAGCTGAAAATATAGGCTGCCGACCTTTACGCTACCTCACTCACTCGCTCTCCCGTGGTATACCGATGCTCGCGTGCCCCGTTCTGTACAGGCCTGGTAGTTGGCATTCGCAGCAACCACAGCAGTTCTTTGTGCTCACGTTACACATCTTACACTCTGTCCTCGATTGCTTGACAGCTCTTGGACTCACTCGTACATTGAACATTTAAAACTACACGACAGAATGTTCGTGGCAGAGGTTGATTGTAATTTCTTAAACTAACGCAAATCGACTTATAAACACGACGCGCGCAACTCGGGGGCCTCTTTGCGAACCCGGTTGACTTCCAACGGCGACCTTATGTAGGGATCGGGGAACTACCGTCCGATAATTAATGCCGCTATGTGAAGCGTTTATGCGGAGTTACTTCAGAATCAAGCTTTACGCTATCGTGTGCATCCGGAGACTAATTTGTCCCAGCTCGCTCAACTGACGTTCTGTCGATCGCCAGGTGAAAGAGCGGGAGAAAATTTCGTCAATTCAACAATCCTGCACGCGCGAGCATCGACTCGCACTCTCAAGACGTTGCACCGGAATTCCAACTGTGCTATGTGAAAATATTGCAATTATAGGATATAAGCAATTTTAGAGGCAGCTTCGGCTAATCGCCAACGGTCATCGCCCCGTGTTGCCAAGCCGCGAAAATGGTTACTCGGAAACATGGCACGTGACAACTCCACGAATTTTTGAAAATCCTATCCTAAATGTAGGATTTTAAAAAATTCATGGAGCCAAAACTACTTAAGAATAAATAAAAAATCACGAGTGTTTCTTCGAGCCTACTAAACAAAAAAAAAATAATTTTTTTTAATCGAGGCCATTTTGTGTTTAAAATTTTTTTTTGAAATTCGATAAAAAATCAATAAAATTCGAAATCCACAATCAGACGTACATGAAATTTTTTTTTACGAAGAATTTTTGAGAATTTTTTCAGAAAAATCAATCATGTCATACACGACAGAAATCTGGTTTTTGATGTTTAGACGACGAGATGACCGTAAAAAAAAATTATCTTCCTCAATATATTTTTTCCAAAAAATGTGTTTCTATTTGAATCAATTTCATATGTTTAATTTTTCAATCCAACCAGCGGAACCGGAGATACAGTGGCGTAAACCTTTTCCGGTCACTTCAAATCTAGGATTTTAAAAAACTCCCGGAGTTAAAACCACTTGAGAATAAAATCCAAAAAGATCACACGTATTTCTTTGAGTCTACTGAACAAGGAAAAACAATTTGGAAAAATCAAAGAGGGTGAGGGTCGGAGCCTGTCCCGGTTGGCATAGAATTCCCCATATATATATAAAATGTTGCAAATAATTATTTCAGATTTTATTTTCGTAGCGTTGTAGTGGAACGTTCAAACATAGTATATGAATTTTTATAGATTCCTCGTAATACTTCAAGTTGGTGGAAAACGAACAATAATGACCCACTTATTGTGTATGAGTGTACCACAAAAACGTTTTGGGCTTTCGTGTTAATATTCTGTACATACATATTGAGATATTTCACGTTACTTTGACCACCGCATTTTTCAAAGTTGTCTACTAAATTTTTAAATAAATGAGATTAAATTACTATCGTAAAAAAATCCCATTCCTACTCCAACGCAATATAATTATTGCTTATGTACCGAGACAAGCAAAAATAGAACTATTTCATTCGATGTTTCAGTACTGCATCATGGTTTTACAAAGGTTCTGTATTCCATTCATGCTTTTTAATAATTGACCAATGTCTCGGCCTGAATTTGATTACGTTATTCATCGGTGAAAAGAAAATAAAAAATATTGAAATAAGAACAAATACTCTGGTTGTTAATTAAATTGCAATATCTTTATTATCGTTATGTTAACAATTCATAATGATTAGGATGTACGCAAGCAATCCAGACTTGTAAATGCTCTACATACATCAACATTACCACTTTTTCTTTGATTGTAATTATATCTATACCGCTAGCTCTTCTGCGCGCTTGTTTAATATAATCAGGCTACTCAATCTTGTACCTTTAATAAACGGATTATTTTTCTTTTCGAAATATTTTACTAGTGCATAACATGTTGCATTATTATATACTTTCAAAACATAGAACTTTGGAATTTCAAATATTTCATCGTCGAATAGACGCACATAAAAATTACTTCGTCTTTCCACGCGGGTATACTCTTCACTGTAGATTATCTCACCGTTAGTCATCATAATACGCTTATATGATTTAATATAGTTATATGTCGATCTACAGTTACGTTGGCTCTTACAAAAGCTAAGAACTCGTCTCTCGGCAATTCATTGAAGAATGTGGCTACTCCTAGCATACTTGTATCCTTCAGAATTAGTGTTGGTGTCGGTTGACTTTTTTTTATTTAATACAGATTTCAAATAATTTATCTGTGCATTATTCATTTGGGGAGCACATACAAAGTACAGACGATCAACGACGCACTTCGATCGAAATGTATCACATACTTGAACGATAACACCATTGGAGCTCTGCACATATTTCAACAGTGTTTGATTAAAATCTTCGTAAATAAACGCGCTATGACTCCAAAGGGGGCCTAGTTCTCAACGCTTTGGGACAAATGTGCCAACAAATGTACATTGGAAGAAAGTTCCTGTTTTCCGTACAATTTTTCTACATTATTTATAAATTTTATCAGTGACCTGTGAGCGTATACAATTTCTGATTTTATAATCGATGCCTTGGATAATATCTGTAAGGCATTAACGAGCAAAGCCCAATATTCGACGTATCTTCGCGGAATTACAGCATGCAAAAACCGGAAGGCTATAAAACCATAAAAATATAACCCATTCGTGCGCTTTCCATGAGCGCGATCTGATATCTGACGTGGCGTTCGAAAAATCTCCACAGTTGGAAGATACAATTTGAGCAGCTCGTCTATATCTTTGATTCGATCACCGATATAAAACTCTTCTTCGTGGTTAGCAGTGTCAAACCACAATTTAGCAAATTGGCGGACAACTCCTAATGATACCGCATGCATCCAATCGAGATCGAGTGACAAGACTATATTGAATCCAGGGATGTCGCATAATATAGACCGCCCTTTTATCCCCTTTCTCTTTTTTCTCGGTATGCTGCAATGTTTGATCATGAGTACGCAATCCCTCGCCAAAAGCATTTCCTTTTTCAACGGGATATACACGAGTTGAACATCTACCTTCAGCAATCATTTCGCCAGGATGCAGACAGAGACCGCAACCGTACTGCCCATTATATTCAGTAGAATTTCTCAACATGGGTCGCGCTACAGAATCACTGATACCAGCAAGTACCCGAAATTTTTTCGTGTATCGAACACCTTCATACTGATATTCAAATCCATCATTATACAGCTTTTGAACCTCAGCAACAAAGGGTTTTAAGTACTCGTTAGCATTTGGTTTACCCTTCCCAAACCAAACATTACACAGAAGGACATGCTTCTTGCGTAGTTTTGGATCTAGCTCGTTAATCGTACATAGATACATTGAACTATTTGAACTATAAAATACAGGGACCCCATCGAACCTGAAATTAATACTTATCATGTCCAGCATAAACCCCTTTTTGTATCATTTTCCATCGCAAATGTCTTCCAAAGCAGCATCACACTGTTTTTGCCGCGTACTTTGAAGAGTTTCATGAATTTTCGTTACCTCGAATATCTCTTTTAGTTGAAACGACAAGGAGATATAGAAAAAAACGTAACTTGGATTCGAGCAATCAATGATTTCATCGAAAATTCTGCAAGGCATTTCGCCGCTAAATTGAACTCTGGCATATGAACCACATGCCTCACGAATGCAATGCACTGACATGCACTGCGAAAAATCGTTAATAACTTTTGTTGGGAAAATATCATTTTGAATTCTCGCGCTCAAATCACCCACGGCAGCACCTCTCGGTCAGCGCTCCTCGCGCGCTCTCTCTCTCGGGATTTTCCGGCGACTCGATCGAAGGGAAGCCGGCATTCGCCATTCTTATCTCAACTCTCGTGCCTTGCAAGCACGTTTTTTGGCTCATATTAAGCAATCCGGAAATTCTCTTATTACTATCTCACCATCGGCTTTTTTCTCATCGTGATTCGGTTTCCCTCATTATTAAAGTCGAGAATCACTCAATATTTTTCGGATACAACTCTCGCGTCGCGGTACAGCTCGCGATCTGCGTGCTCTCTATCTCGGACGGAATCAACTGTGGCCTCGTGGCGTCTCTAATCAGGATCGCGTATTATCATCGATCATCGCTCTCGAGCATTGTGCTTGAGATCACGGGGCGCTCTCATATATCTATTAAAGCCGCAACTCTTTCTTTTAATCCTCGCGTCTAAGTTAACCTCGCAACAAGGGGGACGGGAACGTGACGGAAAATAAAGCAATGCAAAATGGCGGCCAGAGATGATGCGAAGAACGTGGCTATTTATTTTCACGTTATTAAATAGATATAAATATAATTACACAGATAGTTGGCGTAAATGCCTGATACTCGCGGATGACATTACTATTAATTAACGACTTAAACTGTTACTCGAGGCAACCGGCCTATCGCGTCTCAAACACACGTTTTCGATTCCGCACGTGCGTTTTAGCTCCCGGCGTCCCACGCCGGTTACTATCTCGCGCTTCTCCTACTCGCGTCCACTCTCGACGCCTTCTCGTAACGGACTGCCCCTGACTATCCCGACACACCCGACACGCGGCGATGGCCGCCTGGTGATAGCGACTGCGTCGCTTCTCACGCGCACCTATCGCATGCTTAAACTCCCGCGCCATCTACAACTTTGCGCGCGACAATACGATTCGGCCTTATGACTTTAACACTCGGCCACGCTCGCTTGAGCTCGTCCTCGAGCTCTATCGTTTTTTTTTTTTTTTAATCAAGATCGTAATCATCGAATCGCCGAGGCTTACGACTAACACGCTTCATCCTTCGTGTCTTCGCGACATTCTTCGACACACATACATTATCACATTTGACGTTCGGTACAGGTACAATAATTTGTCCGCTTCTCGCGGGACTTACACTTATATCACTTTGATCACAAATCGCTGAGCTTAAATTTTTATTATCACATTTCGCTGACATTACATTTTCGTTATCGCTAGATTCGGAGTTCTCGTCTGCCGAAATATCACGCTCGTTATCGTCGTTACGCGTATTGTCCGTGGACTCGGTTATTCCGGGCTGCCATAACTTTAACTGGCTCGCATGCGCCGTTGACGCGTAGCGTCGTGACCCGCCATCATTCAGATCGGTTACCTGATATGTATCACCCGGCAATTTACGTGCAATGACTAACGGCCCGCGATATTTCTCGTGCAGTTTCGTGGATTCACCGGTCGCATTCGGCACCGTTTTCATGAACACGATATTACCTACTGCAAGGTCGATATTCTGCGCTCGATTCTTATCGTATCTTATTTTAACTTTCGCCTGTTCCGTCATTATTCGCTCGCGCGCCGCCTCCTGCAACTCGCGGGGAGGGGTGTACACATTTTCGCCCTCGCAGGTGAGCTTACGGACTTCACCTTCGCCGCGCCTTGGAATATACCCGAAAACTAATTCGAACGGGCTCTTTCCCGTGCTCGCGTTTTGCATCTCGTTTAAATCGCTTTGAACCTTACGTAAAAATTTGTCCCAAGTCTTCCCGTCGTGATCAATGAGATTAGCCCGAATCGCTGGGATCAACGTAGCGTTTAATCGCTCGACTTGCCCATTGGCTTGTGGGTGCCGCGGTGAATTTAATGTATGGCGTATCCCGTGATTCTGGCAAAATCGTTCGAAGGCAATCGACGTGAAACACGTACCTCGATCGGAAATAATTCTATCCGGAGCTCCGTACTCCCTCACGAATTCGTCTAAGATGCGTATAACGTTCGTCGTCTTTGTGTCACGTACGGCTCGAATAACTGAAAATTTAGTGAGGTTGTCCACCATCGCAAATACATATTTGTTACCTCTCGCACTCGTTACGAAAGGCCCTAAATGGTCCATGTGGACGACGGAAAACGGACGACGTCCCGGCGGTATGGGGTGTAGTTCCCCCAACTGCCTTCCTGGCCTTGCTTTGCTCGCGATACATTCGAGACATGCACTAATATGCCGTTTTACATACGATTTGACTCGCGGAAAATAATAATGCTCCAATATACGGGTAACGGTACGCTCTACCCCGGGATGACTTTTTAGATCGTGGAATCGAATGACGATACTCTTTCGCATGGGTCTCGGAACTACATAAAGGAGTCGATTTCCCCTGCGTTTATAAATGACTCCGTTTTCAATTTCGAGATCTACGATACGGCTCTCCTCATACTTCGTACGTTCGCATTTTGGCTTCGATAATATACTCTTTTTCTCTTTCAGCTCTTCGTCGACAAATTGATATACTCGAATCGCATCCTCGTCTGTATTAATTGACATAATCGTCATCTCATTCAATTCATCGGGTTCTCCCACAGGTGCACGACTCAGCGCGTCTACGTGCGCGAGTTTTACTCCCGGTCTATGAATGATTCGATAATCGTACTCGCTCAGTAAATCGTTCCACCTAATAATTTGTGGGTTAAGAGTCTTCTGGGTACTCAAATAACACAATGCTTGGCAGTCGGTGACCACAGTGAACGGAATATTCGCTATCATAGATCGTAATCGAGAAACGGCCCATACTACGGCCAAGAGCTCGAGCTTGCTACTGTGATATCGACTCTCAGGCTCGCTAGTGCGTCGGCTAATCGCGTATACTAAACGTAACTGACCCCTCTTATCTTTTTGCATAAGCATGCCGGCTAACCCCGCTGAGCTCGCGTCCGTGTGTACCTCAGTTTCGGCGTTCGGATTAAATGTTTGTAAAACCGGATGCTCGGTCAGACTCGATTTGAGCGTCTCGAAAGCGCGTTGCTGTGACTCTCCCCATTCGTACGTTACATCATTTTTCAATAGGCGAGTTAGTGGCTCCCCGATCTGTGCGAACCTCGGCACAAATTTACGAAAGTAGCTCGTCAATCCCAAGAAACGACGCAGTTCGTGTACGTTACGCGGTATGGGAAAATCGTTAATCGCGGCGACTTTATGTTCCCCTGGCTCAATGCCGTCGACTGAAATCTCGTGCCCCAAATATGACACCTTCTTGTACAAAAATCGACATTTGGCGAGTTTAATCGTTAAGCCTGCTTTTCGTAATGCTTCGAGCACCAACGCTAATTTCGGTTTCAAGTCATGCCAACTCGATCCTGGAATCAAAATATCGTCCAGATAGAATAAGACGACGTTATCGCGCAAGGGACCGAGGGCTTTATGCATGGCCTTTGAACAATACGCGGGTCCGTTCATAAGCCCAAATATCATACGCGTAAACTCGACCGTCTCCTCCGGGGTGATTATCGCGGTTTTCTCACGTGCGTCTGGCGCAAGCGGAATCTGCAATTAACAATGCGCCAAATCTAATACAATAAACATCGAACTATCGCGGATCTGTGCTAGATGATCGTCGATGTTCGGCAACGGAAAATGAACGCGCTCTGTGATATTGTTAAGCTTTCTGAAATCGACACACAAACGAGACTCACCTGTCTTTTTCTTTACTAATAGTACCGGACTCGCATACGCGGACTGAGTGTCGGTAACTATCCCCGCTGCTCGCCACTCGCTTATGATACTTTTGATCTCACCGCGCTCCTTTTCAGTTGCTCGATACGGTTTACTATGCACGGGTAACGACCCGTCGGGAACCTTAATGTCCATAACTATCTCTTTTGCACACCCGAGATCGTGTAACCCAGTCGATACACAGTCTCGGAACTCGTTGATCAGGCTGTGTAACTCGTTGATGACCTCGCGTGGTTGACCTTCCTCGACGTTGATGTCTTCTCTCGGTACAACCGATTTCTCGCTCGTATTTTGCTCGATGATCATGACTCGTGAAACGTCTCCTCGTAGCGTCGAATTCCCTTGAGCAATGATCTTCTCGTCATGCCCCATATTGATAATCGGCAACACGTAGCTGTCGCGACTATTTGCAACATCGATGAATCCGATAGATCGTGGTGGGAGAATAACCTCTTGTACAGCGGCAGATTGCGTCGTCAGTTCGTCAATCTCGATCGGTAATTGTTCACTCCGTCGAAACGTCAACGTATCACCGACTTTATGAAACTCGACGTATGGCTGCTCGGTAAATGTGCGCCCGATAATTGCGTCGACCGGCTGAGCGTCGTCCGGCACGACTCGGCACATTACCTCCGGCACCAACACACCATCGATCGATATACTCGCGATCACAACACCTGGACTGGTCACAATAAATTGTGGTGGACCGAATCCCTTCAAGTCCGTCGCTAACGTTCGCATCACGAATTGTTCCGACAAGACGCGCGTAGCGCGAATCGTGCACTCGGAACTTCCCGTATCTATAAACGCGGTCACTTCACGTCCGTTTATCAACGCCACTTTTATATATTTCGTCGCTGCTTTTTCGTTCGGTCGTCCAATCGTGCGCACGGTATTATCACTCGTTACGCCCGTCGCAGTACATTGTCGACTCATGTGTCCTTTTCCTTTGCACTTAAAACAGGTTATCTCTCGACGTGGCTCGGAACAATCTCGCGCAAGATGTCCCGTTTTACTGCAGTTGAAACATTTTCGCTCACCCTCTTCCGATCGACTCGATGATTTCCTCGTTGGTACGTCACTTGTGCTCTTCGACTCCTTCGGCTGTCCCGATTCTCCGGAACTCGGTTTCGTATTCGTTGACTTTGGTCTCGGTACCGTTGTGCTCGGTGCATCTCGCGTCGTTCGAATACGCTCGGCTCGCTGGCTTAACAATTTATCGTAGTAAATCAAATCGTGGAGTAACGCGTCTGCCGTCGGCTGCGAAGCTGCCATCACCGCGTTACACAATTCGCGCGACCATAGACCCTTGAGCACTTCCGCTTTCTCTTCGCGCTCCGTCAAACCGAGAGTACTGCATAAGTTTACCTTTGAGTGGAAATATTGTGATAGGGATTCGTTCTTCCCCTGAACTCGTGCTTGCATACGCGTCCAACGGGTCGAAGTGTCATCTCGAACAATGAAAGTGTCTCTGAACGCTTCGCGAAAATCGTCCCACGTACGTAACTCGTGTGCTCGACTTCGAATCCATTCGCGGGCGCCACCTCTCAGGTGCATACGCGCCGCTTCGAATAAATAATCCTCCGGCCATTTATGTAATCTTTTCATCGATTCCAAGTTCTCGATCCATTCTCGCGCTCGAACGGTATCGTCGTCTCCCGTGAAATCCTCGATATTCCTCGATAAGTCGGGAATTACATGATACGATGGAACGCTCGCTGCGACCTGCTGTACCGGCTGTTGCTGATTTGTCATCAGTGCCGCGAAAAGATGCGATAAAGCCTCGTCTCTATTCTCGTTAGATAACAAGCTTCGGAACGCTGTTACCAACGGTGGATTTACCTGCGCTCCACGCATGTCCTCGTGGACGCGATCGGTCGGTAATATCGGCTCCGTTCGGTCACTGTTACGTGAGCTAGCTCGCACTCTCTCATCGGATGGGAACAAATTGTCGAGGGGCGGATTAATTCGATTCACTCCGCTAACCGACGGAAGTCCATCGTCATTCCGTGGCTCTGCGTCTTCCGGTCGTGCGCGTCCCGGCGAAATTCCTCCCGACTCCCTCCTAACCCCTCTCCCTCGTCCTAATGTTCGATTCAGTCCCATCTCCGCACTTTTTGCCGCGACGAATGTCTCGAACTCGCGTTCATCCACCATATACGTCACTTCCTTCCCCACTCTCTATTGCCACACGCCGTTACAATTTCTCTCTTTCTTTTCTTTGTCGATGACGTCACACACGTGCTTCCCTCGTGGTACGCGAGTGAAAGAAAAGAACGAGAATTGACGTTCACACGCGACTTGTGGCCCGAGGACTTCGTATCCCACTTCTGAATTAATAAAGCCGCAACTCTTTCTTTTAATCCTCGCGTCTAAGTTAACCTCGCAACAAGGGGGACGGGAACGTGACGGAAAATAAAGCAATGCAAAATGGCGGCCAGAGATGATGCGAAGAACGTGGCTATTTATTTTCACGTTATTAAATAGATATAAATATAATTACACAGATAGTTGGCGTAAATGCCTGATACTCGCGGATGACATTACTATTAATTAACGACTTAAACTGTTACTCGAGGCAACCGGCCTATCGCGTCTCAAACACACGTTTTCGATTCCGCACGTGCGTTTTAGCTCCCGGCGTCCCACGCCGGTTACTATCTCGCGCTTCTCCTACTCGCGTCCACTCTCGACGCCTTCTCGTAACGGACTGCCCCTGACTATCCCGACACACCCGACACGCGGCGATGGCCGCCTGGTGATAGCGACTGCGTCGCTTCTCACGCGCACCTATCGCATGCTTAAACTCCCGCGCCATCTACAACTTTGCGCGCGACAATACGATTCGGCCTTATGACTTTAACATATCCTTTCTCACTCTTGTATCTGCTTAACGAATAAACTCAGTTTTTAATAGATACGTCACCCCAGGGTGACGGAAATATAACCCACGGACATGGACATTTTCTTTCGGCATTCCTCACCCCGATCCCCCCAAACCAAAACCAGATTACTCAACGGCAAGTTATTTTACAACTTTCTTCCAGTAGTATTTGTTTGCCTGTACAATTGGTGTATCGCTTATGATGCACAATAACTTCACGATGTCATGTGCTGCTTCATAAGTCAAATCGTGTCTTAGTTTGGTTGACAACACCAAGAGCTTTTTTATCAGGAAATCCTTCGAATAGTTATCTTCGGGGTTTTTGCCACGTGAACCTCGCTGGTCGAATTATCGGGCACCCTCGTATCCGACTCAGGGCATCTCAGCGATTGATCAGAAAATAGCTACAACAAGTAAAATGTTTGTACATTGAAATTTCATGTAGCAGGTATTTTTTGTTTCTGCCATAAATAGTCGTATTGATGCATAATAGGTAATGTCGCATTTTCAATCTCCTTTTACACAAGAAACTTATTCTTTTCGCACTCACAGTTTCAACTATTTCCATGAATTCTTCGACCTTGAGCATGGAATCAATGCTAGCGCTGGTTGGCCCAACATTAATTATATCGTTCGTTTATTCGATTTGAGGGTTTTCTGCATCCTGTGAATAAGAATTGGTTAATTTCTGGTCACACGAACGGATTGTTGTCGAATAAATGTCTGTAAGTCGATTCAATGAGCAATCGGGTTCAATTGGCTAATTTTGATTTTGGACTTCATTTTACATCCAACTGACAAAAAGTGTACATTAATTGTTATAAAAAATTAGAATAAAAGTTGCAAAAGCATTATTAATCGTCGTTTTATGACACAGTCATCTTGAGGGGCTATTATTACTTTCCAGAAACTTCAGCCAATCTGGTATGATATTGCATTTACTTTTATCTATTCAACACTTCGGTGTATTACCCGTTCACTCACATACAAAAGTTGAATTTGATGAGAATTTCAACTTCTCAAGTACTGAAAGTTTTGCACCGAGTCGCATCTCAACGGCCCGTGCAGTTTGGCAGACCAAATATACAAGTTTCTTCGCACAAAATTATTAAAGGAACGATGAGAAAATTGTGAAACAGAATTAAATACAGAAAATAAGGACTCTAACATTATTTTTGCTGAATTAGAGATTTTTAATTATAAGAGTTTTTGAGAAATTGAGTTGAATTGAGTTCAGAGGATTCCAAACAGATTCACCTAGGCCATGAACCTGACCATTTTAGATTCTTCTGATTTTTTTTTCTGACTAACCTCAACCTAAAAAATTAAAAAAATTTTAAAGTTTTTTTTTCAATCCTTTTTTTTTTATATAACATTCAAATGATTTCAAAAACGCCATATTTTCAAAAAAAAAATTGGGTGAACTCACTGATTTCAAACGATGATTACAACACCAGAATGGGAGTAGAACTCCTGTTTTTTCTATTTTTTTCAAAGGAATGTAAATAATAAATGTCAATAATTTCGATGCACATTGTGATTTTTTTTTTGTCTTTTTCTCAAAATCTCTCATAAACGAATAATAATACGTCATGACTGTTTTTAAAAGCCATTTTTTTGAACTAGTAAAAAAAACAGAACGTATTATTATTTACTTATAAGAGATTTTGAAAAAAAAGACAGAAAAATCACAATTTGCGTTGAAATTATTGAGATTTATTATTTACATTTCTTTGAAAAAAAAAGAAAAAAACAAGAGTTCCACTCCCATTCTGGTCTTAAAATTATTGTTTGAAACCAGTGAATTCACCCAATTAAAAAAGGGGCGTTTTAGAGATAATTAGAATGGTGTATAAAAAAAAATTGTCAAAAAAAAATGTTGCGAAACATTTCTTTTCAAAAATTTTTTTTGCTACTTCATAAGAAAAAGCTTTCAAAAACAGTTATGACGTATTATTATTCATTTATGAGAGATTTTGAGAAAGAAGGCAAAAAAAATCACAACTCGCGTTGAAATTACTGACATTTACCATTTACATTCCTTAAAAAAAAAAAAGAAAAAACAGGAGTTTCGCTCCCATTCTGGTCTTAAAATTATTGTTTCCGATCAGTGAATTCACCCAATAAAAAATTGCGTTTTTGAGATAATTTAAATGTTATATAAAAAAAATTTTCGAAAAAAAATGTTTGAAATTTTTTTAGTCTTTTTTAGGTTGAGGTTAGTCAGAAAAAAAAATCAGAATAATTTGAAATGTCAGGGTCATGGCCTAAGTGAATCTGCTTGGAAGCCCCTATATACATATAAGAAACGCAAAATTTCACAGTTATGGTAACCCGAAAATTGTCTTCTACTCGTTGTAGTGAAATTATTATAGTCGAGAAAAATATAAGAGTTCTTAAATGAAGATCGATTTGTTGCCAGGATATTGGTGTTAAATAAAAGTTGAACGGTCTCATAGTTTTTTTTTACGATGATTATTTTTTTAAAATGGGCTGTCCCGAGAATGATTTGAGTTTTCATCCAAATTTCAGTATTTTTTTTTAGAAAAATGTTTTTGTATCTAAATTACCCACAAACCCTATATACTACTACAAGTGACGAGAAGTTGCCGTTGCGATACATAAGACGTGTTGTACTTACTTGGTCGGAAATTTTTTTTCGAGTTTTCTTTCTGGGAGCAAGAAATGTCTTGATGACGGAAGATCTTCGTTCTTGTAACCATCTCAACAAATTAACAGATTGTTGACACTGAGAAATATTATTAAACGTTCTCTTACTATCGTGATGTTTTCCGCTTAGCCTTCCAGTACCGCTTTGTCCTGCCCGGCACTGGAGATTTGGTTTTATGGTAGACGTATCGTTTTTTGTCTTTGGAAATTCGTCATCGTCTCTTGATGAACCTTCCATTAATAGAATAACGCCGTCAATGGGTACTTGAGTTCAGTTTCACTCGTACGGATTAACGTAAGGAAGTTATTTTTACGCACTAAAGATTTATACACTTTGGTTACCACCGGCACATGCACGCGTTCTGAGACATGATCGAAGCGCAAACGGAACGTGACGTGAATTACGGATCTGAAGTATCTGAGAACCAGCGCTAATTTTAACCCGATCACTGCAGGGGAGGATTCGACCCCCCCCCCCCCCCCTACGATGACCCAGGCCGTATTCAACCCAGGCTGAAATTTGAAACTTTCTCAATTTGAAACCAAGGAAGGGGGCGCGGCCTTACCCACACCTAATTGCAAAATGTTGTCGTAAATTAGAAGCCTTAAGCATATGACACATAAGTTTTTTATATATTTAGAAAATCGTTTCCGAGTCTTTTTTTAACATAACCCCCCCCCCCCCCCCCCCGCCCACTTAATTGGTACAAAAAGAAGCCCTACAGTGATGGGGTTAATTATTTTACGAAACACTGATTTACGTTAAATTTTTATTCGCACACGGAAAAAAAAGTTTCAATTCTCCAGCAGACCATTATATCGCTGAGAGTAGTTAGTTACTATAACAATTAAAATAGTCATATGAACAGTGTGTATCGCTACATGAGCCATAACATTCAAGTATTCATACGTTTTTGCTACAAAAAGAATACATTGTAACGATTTTCTTCATTTTTGGAAGAAATAAAGACATGATTATTATGGAAGCGTATAATTTTATTACGTCTCGAATTTACCGAGACTATTGAAAAACACCACTTCTGCTTAATGGATGAATAAATGGGCACGATAGCCGTTCAAATGTACTGGTCATAAAAAAATACAAAAAAAAAAGACCAAAGAAAAAAAAATGAGAAATCTCGAGCGATGAGTGAACGTTATTCGATCAAATAATTTTCCAAGCTATCCAGATTTCTTTCGCTTATTATTAAATTTGCGGAGCCGAGAATTATGACTAAGCAATATAAATAAACGCGGTTCATATACGCGCTAATAACGAGACCCGTCGAAAATGGGACCTTGACCTTCGATTCACACGAGCGATATTCATCAACAACAATCGAGGTAGGAATAATACACGCTATAATCCCTATACTCGCACTCCTTCACTCTATAACAACAGTTTTGATATATATAAAAAAAATGATGACGAGAACAAAGAACTTTATGAGATATGTCCGATCACCGACAAGGACTGCGATCCCTTTTAAATACTTTATGTCCGCAGACTAATAATAACTAATATTTTTGCGAATATAAAGTCTTTAATGCCCGACACGGGGCAACGAATTTACGAGAAAAGTATCACAGTTAACGGAAGGCTGTGAAATCGCCGAACAATAATCGGCACAGGGTACATAGCTGTCGAGGGTCTTCAGTGAGGCGAGGAGTCCGTGGAAGCATGGCTAAGATGGCGGGCGTCGCGCGACGTGAGCGTCGTGATATCGTATCGCCTTGCTTCGATGTCCCTTTTTCTTTCTCTCCCTCTCTCTCTCTCTCTCTCGTTCACTCACTCTCTACGACTTGATGTTCGATTCCCGAATTCGGGCGAATTACGACGTGTTGCCGGCGAAGATACTGTCAGCTGAAGCGAGATAAATTGAATATTGGACTCGTTCCCACGGGACGATGTCCAAGACGACGAAAAAAACCCAATCGCGGGTGTAATTCGAGGCACTCTCTCGAATTATGACAAAGACGCTCGTTGAATTTATTCTGACGAGGGAATGCTTGAACTCCCACGTATTTGAGCGGCCCAGTCTCACACGGTGCTGGAAAGTTTTTTGTATGGACACGAATAATGAAGCTACGCACCACACACGTCAGATTCAACCCTTTCTTTTCCTTAATTAGAATATCGACACCCTACCTTCGACTGAGCGGCACTCTCGCATGTCACGGTGATCACAATTAATACAAGGAACATAATATACGGTAACAACGATAAAATAGGACGGGTAATCACCGTGACGACTCCGGGTGGACTGGGACGAGGAATTAGGCAGACGGCCCGGGCTCGCGTAACGGGGGAAGATCACGTGGCCGAAGCCGGCCGGCGACAATCGACGCTAGATCGATATACCGCACGACGTGTGACGGGACCCGACAGATGGCACGACGAGGCCACTTGGGACTCGTTCATCGTTACAACATCTGGGGATGTATAGGGAATATAGGGATGAATAGGGGATCTATAGGGATGTAATAGTAATACAAGAGCCCCCCGTTGCCCCCGTATTATACCGGGACTATATACACCAGGGACTATATACACCAGGGTTCGACCAGGATATACACTGGCATCGCTGCAGTAGATATTTCTTGTTTGGCTCCCTCAGCGATACCGCATTAATTACTGTTATTATTATTATTGTATTGAAGAAATTTTTTCAAATGAATTAAAGTAGGAAATTGAGAAGTAGGAAATTAAAAAATTACGCAAGCTGAGATTCAAAACCGGAACCTTTGAAACGATGAGAGAAAGCACATGCGCGGTACCCTGCCTCTCTCAGGCCGTTGCCATGATTCATCTCTCTCTATCTCTCTTTCCTTTCTTAGTGAGCACATATATACAAAATATAAATGTATTCAGTCTTATATACATAGTATACAATGTATACATAGTCTTATACACCACGATGCCGCCGTGCTAAGCAGAGGAAAGCGAAGAACCGCACAAATCGGAGACGAAGAAAATAAACACTATGTATAAGCTATACGACTTATACTCTCTCTCGGTCTCTCTCTCAAAAATAATATCGTTCGTCTCTTTTCCATCACGAAATGTGACGATTTTTCGTGACGCGACCTTGAAATTTAACTCTCAACGCGCCTAAAGAAGTTTCACTTAAAAAATAACCTCAGTGCGTTTATTTTTTTTTTAATGATTATTTGAGGATCGAAAGTGCTGATAATTCGTCGATTGGAGGATAGCGGGTTTGAATCCCGGTCAATGACCTTTTTTTGCAAAATTTTCCGGGTTTGCAAAAATAATTAAATAACACGTATCAATTCGTACAACGATCATTCCTAATCCCTCATTTATAAATAATAAAATATATTTATTTTGCCAATTTGACCCACGTTTTTTATTTGGCTCCATATGTGGGCCAACTCGAGCCACAATTTTACGTTAAATGCGTATAAAAATAACGCACTTAAAGTGTGTTATTAACCCTTCGTGATCACACCTCTGTAGAATAACTTAGCGGCCACACATGGGTAAAATTTACCCAGCCAAGTTCCAAATGTGAAAACTATCAGCCCAATCGGGATCGAAAAAATACTAAAAAATACTTTGAATATTCTAAAACATGTGTCAAACGTTGATATGTCAAAATTCAAATCACATCGTGTTGAAAAAAAAATCGTAAATAGGTCAATTTTTTAAAGAATACACTATTCCTGCCAAAAGGCCTGGGTGAAATTTACCCAGTGTGATCATGAAGGGTTAATTAACACACCGTAAAATGTGTGAAATGTGACTACAAGAAAATAAAACACTTGGATTGGCAGTGCAGGGCCCTTCGAGGGCCTGGTCCCATCCATGGAGTGCCCTGGCCAGGTTGAGCAGATCAAAATCTGACTCGATGACCGTTACATGGCAACGCAGGCCCAGACGGGATAACCTGGCTAGTTCCCGAGATTAAGTAGGGAAGAGAGATCGGGGGCTACGCTTTTTCCCCACCAACATTTCCACACGGAAAGAGGCAAACATGAGTCCATGATATTATAGCACACTTTTTTTTACAGTTTTGAAGCGCTGTCAATGGACAACGCAGAGGCAACATGCTGGCAGACCATTTTTGTATGGTTCTTCACATTGTCTTTAATGCAGGTCTGCCAAGTGTGCACTATATAAACATTTTTTTAAATCGTTAAAAAAACTTGAAAAATTGATTACTACAATACTCAGAGCCCTGTGTGTCTGCCTTTGCGAAGAGCCTGACCATCGTCAGCCTTTTTGTGAAATCAACATTCATTCTTGGACTGAAAACACTTAATGATACAATGTTTGTAAGCCTTGCCATAAAATTAATATTGAATTTTGCATGACCAAAAGTGTTTAGTGGTCCAAAGCTAATCATTGAATTTTCCGGATTAAAACGTATCGTCGCCAGACAACGAATTGCTGGTACTTATCGTTTTACGATGATCTGGTCTTTGAAGGCGAATGGAAAGAATGAACAGAATAAAGGAATACAAATTATTCGAGGAAGCATGAATTCATCCAAGTTTATTTGCTGTCATTGAAATGTATTACTGAGTGTATTAACGATGTGTTTATATGTTTGCGCAGGTATGTTTCCCATTTCTAGCCATGATACCCATTTCGAATAGACGGTTTACTTTTACTATTAATCCTAGAACGTACTGGGCTACGTTTCTACCCCACGATGATTTCAAATCATCCGCCAAAGCAGGGATCGTTCGGAATTAAGCCAGGAATTGAGCTATAATGCACACACTTTTCGAATTGTCTAAAATTTTTAAATGGTCAGAGGTTTGGGGTTGTCAAAATAGCATCCGCTAGATTTCGATTATTCTTTCATGCAATACAGTGTATTTTTTTTATGCGAGCATTGAAACACATTAAAAAAAGAACGGAGGCACGATTACCGATTTAAAAAATATTTGAACATAAAAAAAAAATAAAAAAGAAACAAAAATTTCGTGTTCGAACCGCGATTCTGCAGAATTTTAACCGCGGACTGTATCCACTCTGTGAAATTGTACGTTCTATGTATAAGAAAAAGTAAATGTAAGAAGGTTCTCATTGATTAAAATGAATTATTACTGTAAGAGTGGGGATCTTTCCTTGTGAAGCGATCATTTCTCTTTTTCGGCTTAAAACGTTGACCATCGACACATCGGGCGACTACCTGGAGGTGTTTTTTTCTTGTCGCCATGGAAAACTTCGTCAATAAAACAAATTGTTTGCAGCTGTCGATAATAAAATATTTGGTGGACAAATGTAAGGTAGACCGTGGCAGCATATACTGGCCATATTCGTGTAAATACGCCAGCTCGGCGACATTGTATGTGCGGTTGCATATCTACCTGGCCGCGAGCTGGCGCATTTCCACGAAAAAGCCCGGTATAGTCGAGTTATTTATTGTTTTACAACCCTTTCATCGACCAAATGGCTAACGGCTAAAACGGCTGGAGTGGGGTCGCTTAAAGCGCTGTTTACCACAGCTTTCGATGTTCCGTTCTTCGTAATACACTATGGCCCGTATTCAAAGTCGAGTCTTATTTTTAAGACGATCTTAAGCACGGCCAACGACCAATCAAGACGTGCTAAGCAACGTCTTAAGACCGTCTTAGAAATAAGACACGACTGTGAATACGGGCATAGGATCTCGATTTAACGGCCTTCGACTTAACAGACCGTCCCCATCATGTCGCGTTTATCGGTCCGTTTTTCGCGTGGTGGGAGATGGTGTGGGAGATGGTGGGAGATGGAGCCGGTCCCGCCACTGGCCGTTACATCGAGGTCCTAGTGTAGTTAGTAGTTGACCGCCGTTTGGGTTGTCGGAAAGAACTTTTCGTGTTCACCCTCCAAAGAATAATCGAGATACTAACGAATCGTTTGAATCGTGTTGTAGATCACGTTTTCAGCACGTTTGGACAAGTTTAACCCGTAAAAACCACACCTCTATTGAGCATACATACATGCCACACTAGTGCGATTTGGGATTTTGCATTTTAAATGTACTATAATTCTCGTATAAATAATCTAAAACTATTCGATAACCAGTGTTTTTTGGGTTAATAGTTTCTCAGGAAACCGAAGGTCATAATTTCAAATGCGATAAATATTATTCATTCAGTGAAAATACGACAAAATCGGAACAAAAATGTTCAAAAATTCACAAAAAATGAATTTTAGGTGGTGCAAATTTGCACTAGTGTGGCGTTTGCGGGTTAAGTTAATTCCTATAGACGAAGTACAGTAAGCTTCACTTTCATTTCTTGTAAAATATTGTCGATGTACGCGGTATTTTAAATTATCTTATCAGTGATTTTATCTACATCGAGTCTCTTCTTATAACCTCGAATAAATCAGGTAAGTTTTCCTTCATCGTCCTGCGCCTCTCTGCATATGCGCGCCTCTCCTCTCTTCCTTTTCACCCTCTTTGACAAACGGCCGCTCTACGGCGCTGATTCACACCTGATCCGTTACGGATCGGGTGTCTAACTTTTTCAGTTCTGAGAATTTTCAAAAATAGACAAAGAATACAATAAGTAATGAATATCACAAGCTACGAATTTATCGGTACTCGTAAAAATGTCTCTTGAAAAGTGGTGAATTTAATTTGAAAAAATCAAAATGGTCCAAGTTTTGAAAAAAAAAAAATATTTTGGGTCTAAAACTCAAAAAAAAATATGAAAATGAATTTCGATTTTATTTTTTGTATTTTATTTATGGAACACAACTTAAAACGAAAAAATCTGCAAAATTTTGAAAAATATATTGTGTTGGCACGGGTTACGACAATAACCTAAAAAAAAAAATGCAAAAGACGGCTTTCAGTAGGCACAAAAAATGGAAAATTTTAAATAAAATAAAAAATGGTCGGGGTAACGCGTTGGTCGGTTTCATATAGAATGTGTGTGTGTGTGTGTGTGTGTGCGTGTGTGTGTGTGTGCGTGCGTGCGTGCGTGCGTGCGTGCGTGCGTGCGTGCGTGCGTGCGTGCGTGCGTGCGTGCGTGCGTGCGTGCGTGCGTGCGTGCGTGCGTGCGTGCGTGCGTGCGTGCGTGCGTGCGTGCGTGCGTGCGTGCATGCGTGCGTACGCGTGCGTGTGTGTGTGTATTGGGGCGGAGTAAAAAAGGTTGATTCTGGTGGATCGTATCGTAATAACGTGTAATAACCCAAAAAGTCTAGTTGGCACAGAAAAATTTATAAAAACTCACCGGGCAGTTCGATTGCAGCACCCATGCGCTTTCTCGAAGCGAGAAGAATGTAGCTTCCATTCGACTTATTAAAATTTGAAGTATCTTGCTTAGTTTCGAAGATACAAACATTTAAATAATATGTTTTTCTTTTGGTAAAAAAATAGAAAATGACGAAAAAGCTTATTTTTCAAATGCACGTATCTCCGAAAGTAAGCAAGATATTAAAAATTTCATTACGTCAAATGAAAGCTGCATTCTTCTCGCTTCGAAAAGGCGCAGTGGTATGCTGAAATGGAACCGCCCCGTAAGTTTTTATGAATTTGCATGTGCCAACTGGTATTTTTGAATTCTTTCTCTATTTGAACCCCACGTTAAAAAATTCGTTACTGTGAGGCGTTTCCCGAGTCAAAATTTTCGAGCTGCAAAACGAAGGCTGAGCCGAGATCTGCGGTAGCGGGTTATCCTTGCCTAAACGAGACTATGATGTTCGGAATATCAATACGTTTGTGCCTCCGATGAACCTCCCGAATGTCAGAAACTGGAAATTTTGACTCAAAGGAGGTCACTGAGGCCACAACTGCGAAACCCCAGGTGGGCCTACTTCGAGCGCTCCCGCAGAGCCTACTTGGCCCCCCTTTCGGTCTCCTGTAGGTGTGCACCCTCTGTTAAATTTTTTATTACAAAATATAACAATGTATAAACAAAAACGAAATATATCATTTGCAAAATGGTTACATATCGTTACACTGAAAATTATTGTTACACTGAAAAAAAAAATCGTGCACGAATTTCTCGATAGGATTTTTCTTCTCCTCGACGTGAACTCGAACCTGGGACCTTTCTCTTTATCCTACCCATCTACCTAACACGCTACCCACTATGCTATCGACTGTTTACGTACTTTGGTGATTCATATCATGGATTTCACACGCCAGGAAAAACTGGATCAGTTTCACTGTTAAAAATGTTATGAAATTTACAATACTTTTACTGTACCAAAGTGATTGAAATTTACAAACATGGTATCTGACATGTGAATTCATACACATCGTATCGCTAAATTAATTGAGTGATATCAATTTTGATACACTATGTGGAATTTAATTTACACAAGTTTTAATACTGAAAACCCGTATACTAATTTTTCGAATACGTTATGTAATGATACAATTTTTGTTAATGATAACCACTACTTTTGTATATAAACTCATCCATCAGTAACAATGTAATACAAAAACAAGACAACTTTTGATTTTAATTGCAACCTAATGAAAAATACAGTGGACGTAAAAAAGAATATTACGATACGTAAATAATATATCCACAACAATTGTCTTTTAAAACTGCAAAGCAAAACTGAAATCGAAATTTAATATACAATGAATTATAATTTATAAAATCTAATGTATATGTTGGGAGTTGGGAGCTACTCAAGGGATGATGGTGGTCCCGTCTTAATATAACCATGTCGGTTTGGAAAGAAATTAACAAATTAAATGTAGCGAATTATTTGCACTTTTGTTGCCATGTCCTCATATATTTTTATTCAATAGTTCCATAACGTGATACGAAAAGCCAATAAGAAAAGATTTATCAGTATCACTCTATTCATGACTGGATTTTCGAGTCAAGAAAAAAAATGAAATGAAAATAAATAAAGAAAATATTAATGATGATTTTTCAAATTGTTGAAAAATTGAAAAACAAAATTTCTTACACCATTCAAATTAAAACACCATTCAAAAAATTAGGTGAATTCACTGATCTCAAAGGATAGTTTTAAGACCGGAATGGGGGTGGAACTTCTGCTTTTTTCTTTTTTTTTTAAAGGAATGTAAATAGTTACAAGTTAGTTAGTTTCATTTTCAGGTATACTCTTTTAAGAGTGTTTACACACAGAGTTCCCCCCTATACATATTTTCTCCTTACGCTAATTATATCACTCCTTATTTCTATACTTATATTCTATCTTCATTTTCTCTTCCTCTTTTGTTTCTTTTCTCGCTTTCAATTTTCCTTACCAATTTTTCAAATTGTCTGATATACTCGCATATCTTATTTACTGGTTTATTTCTCAGTGATCCCTGCATTTTTCTGTCCATTTGCTATTTCGTTCCATGATCTCCCATCGATTTTTCCAGCTTTTCCACTATTTCTTTTTTAATGACTTTTTTTGCCTCTCCGCACGTGCAAATATGTACTAGATTTTCCACCTCTTTGGTGCAGACTCTACGGCAATTTTCTCGGTACCCTTTGCTTCCTTTTTTCCCCACATTACCGCATCTTAATCTTGCCCATGTTTCTTTTGTCTCTCTTTTTATACTGGCGTCCTCCCAATAGCCCTCTGTACCTATGCTATTTTTTCTACTTTTATACTGTGGACAATACGTCGATTTTTCAATTTGGTTCCAGTCTTGTTGTATTTTCTGATCCATTTTTATCTTATTGCCCCTTTCTATTTTCTTTTCGATTTCCTTGGTATCCCCATTTGCTATTCCCTGTCATTTTGGTCAACCGGTTGAAAAAGACGATTGAGCCAACGTAAAAGTTCAACGGTTGAATTTTGACAGTTTTTCAACTGTACATCTTTGAAATTCAACCATCCTGGCGTTTTTTGTGGACGGTTGACTCGACGGTTAACTGGACGATTGACTCGACGGTTAACTCGACGCAGTATATTTAATGAGTACTGAAATTATATTGCCTTGATAATTAAATTGATGATTTGCGGAGAATTGAGTAATCGAACACAGGGGGGAGAGGATCTCCGCAGTGGATTGTGCGGAGGAGTGGGAAAATGGGCGGTACATGTATTATTCATTTTTATCACGAGAAGAATTGTTCTCGCTGTTTATGTACAATGCATTGTTGTAACAAAACACAATGAAAATGAAATGATTTTTTTAAATATCGATTGGAAATCATCAAATTATCACATATCACAATTTGTACTAATTCATTAGCCGCGTGGAAGAATTATAAGCCGCAGGTAATTACGACGGTACATGTTGCGGCGGTGCAAAAATATAATTTTGGCATACACTGTAAAAAATTTTTGTTTGAAATTTAATAAGTGTGTGAAGCAATTAACATATACTTGTAAGGTTGGAAATCACATCGGGGTGAAAGATGGGGATCGAGCCATTCGATGCCTCTATAAACAGGTTTTATTTAAAAAGAAATAACAAAATGAAATTACAGGGTTTCAATTAAAGAATAAATGAAATATTACAAACAAAATGTTTCGTTCCTAACCTATAAACAGGAATCGAAAGCAATGCTCCTTCTCCCACGTTTCTCTCTGACTCTCTGCCTACTATTCTTCTTTACCAGAGTCTATCGGCGTATTTCCGTCGGTAAGGCAGTGTAGGCTTTTATCATAAGCCGTGAAGTGAAAGGGTTTCACTTTACATCCCCCCCCCCTTCGGGGAAGAGCGAAGGCAAAGCTTTCAAAATTACCGAAAATCTTCGGTCCCGCTATATGGAAGAAGTTTCGAGATATGATAATAGTTTGATTCCTGTTTTTTTTGTCCGGAGTCTACTTCGTAAATAGTGTTTGAAATCTTGCGGATTATCGGAAAAGGGCCGAGTCTAATCTCGTCCAATTTTCTTCTATTTAGTCTTGCTCCGTTTTCCACGTACACTAAATCGTTGACATTGAGATTAAGATTTCTTCGGTTTTTATCATATCTTGATTTATTGTATTCATGGTTTCTTAGGGAATTTTTATATGCTTGTTCTCTATCGTCCCTTAAGTTCCTTTTTTCTGACAACTCTTCTGGGACTATTTGGTCAGCTTTTCCGAATAATAAATATTCCGGGCTAAATCCCGTTACTGAGTGTTCTGTTCGGTTATACTGATCTGTGCATTCTTCCGCGATTTTTGACCATGCCCGAGATTTCGTTTCATTTATTTTACATCGGATTCGATTTACAAGAGTCTGGTTAAGTCGTTCATTAAGCCCGTTAGAAAATGGACAATTTACAGCTGTAAAGATTAAGTTTATGTTTTGGTTTTTTAAATAATTTTTAAACGAGTTCGAGTTAATGCCGCTATATTGATCCGTAAGTAGTGTCCTTATTCGGTGTTTATCTTGGATCTTCTTTAATAGTTGTGTAAAATCCTCAGCTGTCTGATTTTTCGATGTAAGTATGAAAGCGTATCTGGTGAAATGGTCTATCAAAAGATGGAGGTATCTTTTTGTCGATCTATTTCCCGCGAATCCTCCAATCGTATCTAGGGAAACTATTTCAAATGGTTCCTTTGGTGGGCCGAGTTTGGAGAGGAGTCCATAGTGTTTACTTCGGGTCTTATTTTTGGCACAAATTTCGCAGTTTTCGTAAATTTGTTTTGTTATCTTCTCTATATTCGGTAGATAATACGAGTGTCTTACTTTGTCCATAATTTTGCTTTTACAGATGTGTCCGTAGTCTTTGTGAACTCTCGATATTAGTTGTTTTCCAAATTCTTCTGAAATTATTATTCGTTTTCGATTTCCTTTTTGCTTATAAAATATTCCGTTTTCAGATATTATTTTCTTTGAATTTCCTTGTAAGTCTTTGTTTGTACTTTGGTCTTGTTTTATATTTTCCGCCGTAACAAAGTTTACTGCTTTTATCTGTTCTTCTACGTTATCTAAATACGTGAGAACAGGGTTTCGCGAAAGGCAATCCGCTTCTACATTACCTCTTCCAGGTTCGTATTTAATTTGAAAGTCGAATTGGGATAGAAAGTGCATCATATATCCTAATTCTTCGTCCGTTCTCGATCGAATATTCTGCCCCTCTAGTGGTTTATGGTCGGTTATGACCAAAAATTTTTTTCCGATAAGCCAGTACTGCCAATATTTAATAGCTTCTTTTATGGCCAGGCACTCCAAAAATATTGCTTTCTTTTGTTTCTGATATTTGTTTAGCTTCTTTGAAAAATATGCAATCGGTTTTAATTCCCCGTCTGGTTGTCTCTGTTTTAATACCGCTCCGATTCCTTCGATGCTGGCGTCTGTATAAATGACCGTTTGCGCATTTACATCATAAATTGCTAATATTGGTTGTGAGCACAATAAATTTTTAGCTTTCTCGAATGCTCTCTGACAATTCTGTGACCATAAAAATTGGGTGTTTTTTCGGAGTAAGTTATGTAGTGGCTCTAAAAGTCGCGCAGAGTCTTCAATGTATTTGTGGTAGAAGTTTATCTTTCCCAGAAACTGTCGAATTTTCTTTCGAGAGTCTGGTGTTGGAAATTCTTGAATCGACCTTAAGTTATCTTTTAATGGGCGTACAGTATTCTTTGATATTACGTGACCGAGATATTTTGCCTCATTTTTCGCGAAATTACACTTGACAAATTTTAGGCGGAATCCTTCTTTACCGATAGCGTTCGCTAGTTTCTCCAAATGTTCCATATGTTCGTCAAACGACCTGGAGAAAATGAGGATGTCGTCAATGTAGTTTATGCAAAAGGAATTTAAATTATTTCGTCGAATTATATTGCTCAGAATTCGTTGAAATATTGCAGGAGATGTTTTTAGGCCAAATGGTAAATTTTTCCACTGCCAGTGGCCCTCTTGTGTTACAAATGCAGTTTTGTATCTGTCTTTGGTTCTCAGAGGAATCGCCCAGAACGCGGAATTTATGTCCAGCGTAGTGAACCATTCTGAGTCTCGTGTCTTAGCTATAATCTCCTCTATCAGGGGAAACGGTTGAGGTTCCGAGATAAGTAATTTGTTGAGCTCTCGAAAATCGATGCACATTCTTGTTTTAGTTCCCTCTTCTCGCTTGTACGCGAGAGTGACGGGTGATGCAAAAGGGGAGCACGATTCTTTAATCAGTCCTGTTTTTAGTAATTCTCTTATCTGAAATTCTATCTCTTTTTGATCCTGTACGGAACACCGGTATGGTTTTTTTGCTACAAATTTATGTTCCAGGAGTTTTATATGGGCCTCGTGATCTTTAACCTGACCTACATCGAATTTGTTTCTTGCAAAAATCGTTTCATATTTGTTGATCAAGCTTTGAATTCTCTCTTTTTTTTCTTTAGGTAGATGATCGAGTTTTGCTTTGAATTGCTCGGTGGGGATACCCTCATTAAAGTTTACCAAGTGTTCCTGTGTTTCTGCGTTAGTGTTATAATATTTAATTTCATCTTCCTTATTTTCCAAATGTATCTTCTGGTAAATTCGTAGATCGTAATCCTGTTTCAGACAGAAGTTTTTTATTGTATCGAGACCGAGTAGAATATCATACTCAAAATTTTCATCGTCAACAACGAAAACTTCCACCGTTTTTTCTATCTTGTGGATTTTCATTTCAGTCGATAATCTACCTGTGAAATTTTTCCTGCCACCGACAGTTCTGAAAGTATTTCTATCTTCTTTTGTAATCAGACCGAATTTTTTTGTAATCTTCGAATTCAGAAGGGTTACGTTCGCGCCTGGGTCGTAAATTCCTTGTATCTTATTATCTTTCAGAAATACATCTAGTGTTATCAGTGGCGGCAAAATTAGTTTTTTTGATCGGTTATAGTTTCGTTCAACGTATCTTGGACTTTTACATTGTTTACTGTCTTTATGTTTCTCGGTTGTTCACTTTGTTCTCTCTGTTTTAATCTGCATAGGGCTTCGGGGTGGAATCTTCCGGGAAAAATTTTTTTTTCGCAATATGAGCACGGTTTTCTTTCTGTAGTGGGCACTTGTGTCTGATTTTTCTGACTGGGGTTCGACGTTCCTGGGTTGGTTTTCGCGCCTGTTTTTCTTTTTTGTACTAGGCTTTCCCATTTACGTAATTCTGTTAACAAATCCTCCATTGTCGTAACTTTTGTTTTGTCGATTTTGTCTTGTACCATTATTGGTAGCTCGGTCACAATTAAACTAATTAGTATATCCGTTGGGAAATTTTCGCAAATATTTACTAATAAGTTCTCTTTTCGTAGTGCGTAATCTACCAGGCTGCCCCCAATGTACCGAAAAGAAAATGCCTCTCTATTTTTGTGCCAACCTGTTTCCTGAAAACTATCCAGAAATGTTTTTTTCCATGTCTCGAAACTTATATCTAGACCGATTGTAATTACCTTCGAAGAGAACCAATCTTTTGCTGTCCCGTCTAGGAATAGACGTAGAATCAAGATTTTGTCCTCGTCTGATGTTACCTGACACCTCTCACATTCTTTTTCGAACGTTTGAAACCAGCTTGTTATTGGGAAGTTCTTTCCATCGAAGTTGTCCAATATGAAGTCTTCACGTATTTTCCTCAGGCTCTTCTTTGGCGTTGTTCCTGGCGCTGCTTCTTTTCTTGTAGCGAGGACTATCTGTTGTAACAACGTAGATATATCTTCTTCCTTTTCTTTCGTCGTCGTTTTCATTTCGTATGCAGGAGTCATTGTTGCTTGGAGGTAAGTGTCTTTGTACACTGTGTCTCCTTCGGTGTCGCTATATAATGTCGCTATCTCTGATGGTAGTGTAAGCGTGAATGTACGGTACGTTCCTCGAGTTTTCATTGACGATATGACTGTTTTTACCTTACTTATTGCACAAATCTCTGGATGGTTGTTTAAGTTCTGTAACTCCGCTGGAAATTCGTAGTATAGTTCCGTGCCAACTGGTCGAATCCATTTTAGCTTATATACGCTCGTTTTCTTGTCTGATGCTTCCTCCACGATCACATAGAAGCGAAATTGAGTCGTCATCGTGTAGAGTGTGAGCTTTCGATTTGTAAGGTTGGAAATCACATCGGGGTGAAAGATGGGGATCGAGCCATTCGATGCCTCTATAAACAGGTTTTATTTAAAAAGAAATAACAAAATGAAATTACAGGGTTTAAATTAAAGAATAAATGAAATATTACAAACAAAATGTTTCGTTCCTAACCTATAAACAGGAATCGAAAGCAATGCTCCTTCTCCCACGTTTCTCTCTGACTCTCTGCCTACTATTCTTCTTTACCAGAGTCTATCGGCGTATTTCCGTCGGTAAGGCAGTGTAGGCTTTTATCATAAGCCGTGAAGTGAAAGGGTTTCACTTTACATACTTAAAACTCAAGGAACTCACAATGTGTTTTGAATTTTCAAGATAGTCTTTGAATTTTCAAAACTGTCTTTGAATTTTCAAGATTGTCATTGAATTTTCAAGATAATTATTGGAAATTCAGTACTTTTTTTAAATTACAATTTCATTACCAGGGTTTGTAAGTTTCAACGTTTTTTGTATCTTAAATTTAAGGATATTTTTTACAGTGTACCGTGTTGGTATGACCGAAAAAGCAGGCACCTACTACTTATTTGTCTCGGCTTTTTATTTGTCAGTTTCGGTACATAGAGATTCGCTTTCTCCGTTAATCCGCTTCCCAAACATTGGGAATTTTTATACCGTACGCATTGTTATTCACTAAGATTATTAACACCGGGCCTTCAACATCATTCATTCTGACGAATACGCTGCTATTTTCCCTTGGTGATAATTTTTGAATGTGCCGTGCTTCACCGAAGATATTGTGATAGGCAAGTACATAGATGATGAGGCCGCTGACACTGTGTTCATCGTGGCGAAATTGGATAATATGTAATATTTCTCCAATTTTGTTATTAGTGGTACAAACAAATTTGTTGCATGATCGTGTTTGCTCTCGATCTCCTCGACACCTGTACTCGATCCCGCTTATTTTCGCTCCTTTGTAGAACATAACGTTTTGCGGTAGATAATGTGCTTCGAGCAAAATTCTCGATTGCCAAGCACTTGGTTGTGCCATTATCACCCTTCCGAGGCCCTTAAAATCGTTAGCAACTTGATGCGGTTCAGTTTCTTCGTATTGCGCAAGTTTTTGTCTTTTTCCACTGTTCAATATCGAATGTACAAGTTGTCGCGTCCTCGGTTCTACTCTTGTATCGTACATATCAAATTGCATAAATCGATGCATCAGGAATTTTGTTACAATTTGAGTCCATCTCGAATTTGCGCTCGTTACTGAATCGATAATTTTTTTATTGTACGACTCGAACGGGAAAGCGGTATTGGCCCACAGCGGTCCCCAATCCTCAACCGACGTCGCCAAGTGATTCAGAAGATGTATGTTGTACGTCATGTTGTCAACGGTGTATTCCTTTTGGAATCCCTTCACGTACTCGAGCAGTAACGATTTCGCTTCTTGGAGATCATCGATGCATATGCTATCCCCGTACAATAAATGTGCTACTCTCGACAATAGAGTCAATAATTGGAGGTCGCACGGGCAAATTATACCCTCAAAACACAATGGGCTGTAATACAGGAGCATATTGCGCTACTCGGAAGCCTTCCAAAGTTTCGCATCTTTTATCGACCTTGGTTTTCTCGATATTCTGCGAGGCGTACGAATTTTTAGCAATATAGAATCCACGGCAGACAATTTATTTGGTTGACCGCTGTACCACGGATCAGTAGCTGTACCGTACAGCAACAACGTTACGTGTTCACGCATTACTCCCTGGTTGATATTGTGCATGGGATCGACATGTGCACCCTTCGCCAAATCATATCCGGGTAGTACAGACATTATGGTATATCCTCGCACACCACAGACTCTTTGTCGCGACTCAAATGCTTGGTCCATTTGTCGTCGAATTTCTTCGTTGGAGCGAAGAGTCGCGTCTCCGACAGGGTGCACTCGTTTACCGCCTTGTCCGATACCTTTGTGCAAACAATACGTGCAGCCAAATTTACCATTAAATTGGGTCATACGGAGAATCGCACATCTAGCAGGGCTGTCAGCGATACAGATCGGTGTGATCAATCTGCTCGTTACTTCATCGGTACCATTTGGCCTCCACGTTACGCCAGTTTGGTACAGCGTTTTCAATTCGGTAACGATCGGAGAGAGAACCATATTCGTATTGGGATGTACCGTTTCTACCCACACGCATGTCAGTAATACGTGTCTTTTTCTCAGATGAGGGGGCAGTTCGTTGATCGTGAACAGGACTGGCTAAGCGCTAGCATTCGACGATTCCGAAACTTGACAGCCATCTGTATTAATCGTCAAGGAAAAGTTGTTTTTGTCGCGCAAAAAACCGCCTGGTCACGATAGTTTACAATACTCAAACCAGTCATAAATGTCTTCGATATTTTCGTCTTCTTTCTTTGTTCGTTTGTACCGGTATAAGAGAGAATCAGCAATCCCAGGCTGTGCTAAGAGCCGTTTAAGCTGCGGGGTTTATGGTACATGTACGAAGTGAGATTTTAATTTCTTTCGATTTTCCTCCGAATTATTTTCCTTACACGAACACGGCAATGGTACTGTTTGCTCCGTTCCGGTATACCATTTGCAACTACGACAAAACCAATGACGGACAATCGCTAATTTTTTACTGTTTAGTAACATTGTCCACAGACCACGCATAGTTGTTGGGAGTTTGCTGCCGTTGGTGATGGAAGCCATCATTTTCAATAACGAGACAGTTGCTTCGTACGTTAAACGATGTCACGTACGTATGGAAATCTTGGCCAGCAATCGACGTTCCGGTACATGAGGTCTCATTTTCGCAATTTGCAACAATTTGCATCCATGCCTCGTACGTTGAAGCTTCCTTCCGGTTCATCGTTTTCCGATTCTTCCGCGAGGCTACTATCGTTTTCCGAGGCCTCGGTACTGTTATTTGCGGACCCACGCGAACTCATCGAAATGTCGCTGCCGTTCCGATCATTGAGATCTACGCTTGCATTATCGTTCATGCTATCGAAAGTCCTCAAGCTGTCACTGTAGGACGAGTCCGAAATTTCTGACCCGTTCTTATCGGTAAAATCACAAATCATCGTATTTTCTACGTCATAACACTGTATACTCTCCGCGTTATCATTTCCCTCGGTATCAGTATTCCTTGGAATCACGTCGATTCCCAACCGCTCAGCGTTATTTCCTTCTTGCGCAGCACTGGTTTCCGAATCATCATCGATGCCCTCCATTAATCTCCTACTGGCGACACTTTCGCGTTCGTCGGCATCGTCGACGTCGTCGTCGTTGCCGTTGTCGTCGCCCGGTATTTCAGGCCTTCGGCCCCGCTTCATCGAGAAACCGTCATCTCCGTCACCTTGTTTCCATCGTACCCAACGAATGGGATTTTGTTTCTGAAATGTAAAAAAAAAAATTTCGTTTCATCTATGTACTCCTTTCATCAGGTATCATATTGAAAAACAAAACAATTTCTTTATTTTAATTAGTAGCGTCTAATTTGACACTTTACTTTTACTTACAGATCTCAAATTATCGGGTAATGTCAAATTTTTCATGAAATCGTTGCCTGAATATACCAATCCCTGCAGCGCAATAAATCTTTGTCATCGTCTCTACGGAAGCCAAATGGATGAGGAAACGCCTCAATATTCTCGTGGAAGATTTATGGCCATTGAATGAACGTTGCAAGCTCACGTTGATGGCGAAAAAACAAAATATCAAGTACCGGACGATAACTAAGATGGAAATCGATATTTTAACTGGTAAATGGAGAGGACGCACATTTATACGCTACACATTGCCGACGAAGACAATTTTAATACAACTTCGTTTTCATTCCTGACACATGTAGAGGCAGCAAAAATTCTGGACGGTATTCACCCTCTCAATGACAAAGACATTGACGATTCAAGAGTGGTTCGAACGTGGATTTCGGCGAAAATCAAATCCGATCGAATCCGTCACAGTAGAATAGGGAGTGCGTCAAAGAAATCTAATAAATCGAGTTCGGGAAGATCACCACATTCACGATCACCGGAGATCGCCACGAGTACCGATGACGGTACCGAAACTGTCGAGCAATGTATTGTGGCGACTGGAACGTAGGAAAAGAAGCATTACGCAGTCTGAAAGACCTGTTGGCGATACCGAGCACCGAAGGCGGAAACAAGAATTGCGTCAGAAGATCTCTATAGTTGGTCCAGCTTGGCAAAGTAAACGAATTTTACGGAGGCAGAACTTCGAATTCTTGAACCGGATACCTGTACGATAACACTGAACGGTATGTAATATTACGTAAGAGTACGTAAGAGTATGTAAGAACGGTATGTACGATACATATTTGGAAACAAATTAGCATGAGTCTTGCTCAAGTGGAATGTGTATGTACTCTTAGGAAAAGTTCGTTTGGTTGATTACAACTTCGAAGCGTTGTTCATGTCGGAGGTGTATAATTTCGCAATAAAGACCACCGAGGACTGGACTATCAGCGCGAATATTCTAAAGAAGCAGATGGTGAATATACCACCGGAGCTCATTTTGTACATAATGAATAAGTACATGATACCGAGCACCAATACATCCGCAGATTCAAAATTGTACCGGTGAATTAGTTAGTTAGTTTATTTTCCATTGTACAGCGTCCATCGCCTTTTTTACAAGCCCTCCATACATTTTTTCGCTTATAATAATACCTGCACTTCACATTCTTTTATTTACATTTTCCTTAATTATACTTAACGCTCATTCTTTCTCTTTCCCTCTATTTCTTTTAATCTACTGCCGGTGCCTTAAATGCTACTTTCCTGACTATTTCCTTCACCACCTATCTTCCCTCCTTATTGTCCCCCTTCCCTCCCATCTTTTTTTTTATCTTTACGAAGGTTTTTAAGTATTCACCTAGTTCCTTCGACACCTTCCCTTTTAGCGTTTCTTTTAGCCACTGGACTAAATCGTCGCCTGTCCACCCTCTCCATCCGTCCGCTCTATCTACCCATTATTTTCTTATTACTTTCCTGGCCTCTTCACACCTACAAATGTGTTCCAGGCTCTCTTCCTCCTTTCCACATACTCCGCATGTCCATATCTCGTAGCCCTTTTTTCCGGCTTTCCCTACATTTCCGCAGCGCAGTGTAGCCCATTCCTCTTTGGGTCCCTGCTTATCTCTTCCTCGTCCCAATACTTTTCTCTCTCTGTCCCTATTTTCAAGTCTTTGCACATCTCGCAGTACGATGAACGGTCAATCTTCCCCCAGTCTCCTTGTATATCCTAATCCTTTTTCCTTTCTACTCCTTCTATCAGAAGTTTTTCTATCGTTTGGATTGGCCCTCCCGCCCTTATGAGCCAATGGTCCTTCTATCCCCCACCTCTCTCATCGGTCTTTCTATTTCTTTCCCTCACCTTGACGGATTTCCGTTTATTATTCCCCTGATTTCTTCCTTTAGGCAGATCTTTGGACAGCGATTTTCCTTCATCTTTAGTATTTGCACCACGTAGTTCCCAGCCCTTCTTCTTGCTTCCATTTCCATGCTCCATTTCCCCGACTCCATTTTCCATATGTAGTCCGGCGTGTTCCGGGCTATTCCCATTGCCATTTTTATAAATCTCCCTTGAAGCTTTTCGACTTTTTCTCTCCTTTTCCAGTCCCAGATCTCAATTCCGTAAAGTGCACCTGATTTTACAAACGAGTCCATTAGCTGCATCCTGCTTTTGAGTTTGTCAATTTTGGCTCTCTTCATTATTCTCCATACCGAGTTCGCCGCCTTCCTTGCCTTCCCCACCATCTTCTCTAAGTGTTTACCCACTGTGTTTTTCGTAGAGAACCTGAACCCCAGATATTTCCTTTACAATTTCTATTCCCTTGCCCTTAAATTTCTATTCCTCTCTCTTTTTCGTTCTTCCGCCATTCCTAAAGACCATAATTTTTTTTCCACGTTAACCTCCATCTTCGTCCTCAACGTATTTTTCCAGTAATTTTAACATCCTCGTTAGTTTCGCCGCTTCCTCTGCCACTATCGCGACGTGGTCAGCGAACTTTAGGGCGTATAATTTTGTCCCTCCCATCACCACCCCCCCCCCTTATTTCCTTTCCTAGTCGTCGTCCACATCATCCAACGCTATGTTGAATAGTGCTGGGCTAATAGGGCAGCCTAGTCTTACCCCGTTCCTCGTCATAAAACTTTCTGAAATCCCCTCTCCCGTGATTATTTCATTTTCGGTCCCATGGTAAATTCCCCTGATCATTTGGTACATTTTTCCTGTAATTCCTCTTTCCCAGAGCCTTTCCAAAAATAATCCATGATCGATCTTGTCGAATCCCGCTCTAAAATCTACAAACGCCACATACAGTTTCCCCCCCTTCCTTTTCAGTCTGTTATTTATCAGTGCATTAAGCACGAATAAGTGATCCCTCGTTCTTCTTCCTGCTCTGAATCCTGCCTAATTTTTCTTCACAATTCCCTCCCTTTTAATCCATTTGTTGAGCCTTTTGGACATTATGCTGGTGATTATTTTGTAGCCGATGTCCAGAAGTGAGACCCCTCTATAGTTGCTCGCCATGTCCTCATTTCCCGCCTTGTGTATGGGATAGATTCTTGCTATTTTCTATCCCTCCGGTAGTTTAACCTTGTCCCAGATCTGGTTCAGAATGTCTTTCAGCTCTTCTATCCCTTCCGCCGATAAGTTCTTAACAAATTCCCCCGTTTTTCCGTCTTTTCCCGGCGCTTTATTATTTTTTATTTTCCTCGGGGCTTCCTTTAACTCCTCTTCTCCAATTTCCTGATCCAGCCTGTGCTCGCTTGATCCATCTCCCTCCGTTCCTCTATCCGAGGTTATTTTTCCCTGTGTCCCTTCTTCTTCTCTTTCCATCTTCCCCAAAAGTTTTCCAAAATGTTTAACCTATTCTGAACTTTCTATATTTTCCCTCGCCCTTTTCTTTCTTGGCCTAAATTTCCCCACTGCTCTCCAGTCTACCATATTTGTACTTTCTGTACCTTTCTTCCAGCGTTCTTCAAACTATTCCTTTCTCTTGCTTTCACAGAGATTTTTCCATTTTTTCCTCTCCTCGACTAGCCTTCTTTTTTCTTCCCTCCCTCCTTTTTTGAAAAAAAAAAAACCCTCAGGAATTCCCATACTCTTTTTTTCCTGCTAACTCACTCTGGCTGCCTCTTTCCCATGCCCTTCCCACGTCTTCCTCGTAGGCCTGGCTTGCCTCGTCCTTTAATTTTAATTTTATCTCGTCGCTTCCTCTCTTCTCCTTCCTCTCTCAGCCCCTCCTGTTCTCTTCTTGTATCTGACCTTTTCTTAGCTTGAAGCTACTGGCAAGTGGTCCGACTCCATTCTGGGTATTACTTCCTTGTTTTCCACTACTTCCTCCTCTTCGTCCTCCACCCATATGACTAGATCTAGCACCGAGCAGCCGCTTCCTCCCCCCACAAAGGTTACATTCCCTTTCTCGTCCCCTTTAATTCTTCCGTTTAGCACTGCTAGACCTAGAGCCTCAAAGAATTTTACCAGTTTCCGCCATTCAGAGTTGATCGCCAGATCTTCCGAATTTCTCTTCCAATCGCGTCCTCCTGTTTTTTCACATTCCCCTATTCCCTTCATTCTCCCTATTCGTGCGTTGAGGTCACCTGCTACTATTATTCCCACCACTTTCTCCACCTGATCCTCCACACATTGCCTCAGAGGTCCCGCTACTTTCTTGAATCCGACGTTGTTGTATACTTCTATGATCCAAGTGTCCTCTTCTTCCGTTCCCGCCCTTATTTTAATTATCATTCCGTACTTCCATTCCTCCACGGTACGTTTATCACATACACTCTTCTTTATTCCTACTAGGTGACCCCTACTAGCCAGCCCTTTCAGTTTTTCCCGCACTGCCGCTTTTGCCCACCATTTGAACCCTTTGCACAGACTGTTTAAGTCCTTTTCTTCCCTTTCTTTTTCTACCCAAGTTTCTTGAATCATCACTATCTCATATTCTTCCTGAAGCTCATTCGCTTCCTTTAAAGGGGGACGGTACTGAAATTGGAATTTTTTTGTTTGTATATGGATATTTTTCAAATCTTGACAACTTTTATGAAACTTTTGAACTAGAAACTGACCAAAACTCAGGGTATGTAGGTCAAATATTTTGTGAGTTATGGCTATTTTTCTAATTCTCAAGTATACTTCTTGAAAATGTTCCTTGCGCATACAGTGTTATCGCAGACGGTTGAAATTTGTTCCTCACACATATACTACCATAATCTAAAAATTTGTGGAAGGAATTTTCAAATAGACGTTATTTGGCTATTCAAACTATTACCAATGTAGAGGTATTTTTTAAAATTATAATTTGTCGTACATTATGTACCAGCAAATGGGTTCTATTGACACTACGCCAAATTCCTTCCACAAATTTCAAGATAATCTGCCCTAGAATATGTGTTTCAAAGGGGAAAGTGATTAGACTGTTACGTCCTGACCCTCGATTTTTCTCATCTCGGCCAAGAAAAGCGCGGCTTTCCCTTTAACACGTTATTCGAGATAAAATCGGAATTGGCCAGGTTATTGCCCTGTTTTGAGCCTAACCTTGCGGAAAATTGCTCAGGATGGGCGGAGAGTGCATAATTTGGTAACAATGGCAAATTAAAATAAAATCTCACGAACAAAACTCTTTAATTTTCGCGAGATACGTCGAAAGAGACTAATAAATTGTAATTCAGTAAAATCGGACAAATAAACTCGTAATATAAAGAGACAAAAATAGTATGATCACATTAGATAAATTCTGATAAAACGGGACTAAACTTTCACTGACGCGGGAGAAAATAAACTACAGGGCCATCCTCAAGATAAGCCTCCTGGGGCTTATCCGCGCAAACTGCAAGGACAAACGAAATTATCGCGAGCACTAAAATGACCCCTACTACAACGACAGCTATCTTTAATTGGAAAAGGTCCATGGTCGATAGACAGGACAACTTCCACAAAAACAAAAATCAACACAGTGTTTATTCGACCACGACTCGATTGAATTTTAATCACTCGAAGAAATTCAAAAATCTCCGAAAATTAATTTAACCATGGATAATGCATAAAATTTATATTGGAAATGAATATCAAATGATAAACACAAAAAAAAAACACTATTGATCCATTATTTTCCGGAACAAAACGTGAATGACTCAAATGAATTTAACTCGCACATATTTCACTGAATTTACGAACATGAGCACTTCCTAGGAGAAAATAAATTCACACGAAAAATAATCCTACAATTGATCGAAACACGAACAGGTTTTTCGGAATGATTTACTCGGAACATTGAAATAATCTAATTGTACAAAACCAAAATAGAAATAATTTTAAAGGACGCAAAATAAATTGGACAAAGAATTGAACTTAAACATGAGGAAGATAAAATTGGGAAAATAATTTTGATCAGACACTTTTCGTAAAACTGAATTTAACACAACAATCTGAATTTCCATAAAACACAAAAATCTGAATCTCCATAAAACTGAATTTAACACAAAAATCGGAATCTTCATACACTTAATTTAACACAAAAATCGGAATCTTATACAAACTGATAACGCGAAAAGGGAAACCAACGACAGAAAACATTTCATAGACCTTCAACGGTGAGTAACCCGGTAGTTTCGGTTACGGGCCTCGAGCCGTCTTGGGGTGTCGACTGGGGTCGGAGACACCGCGCAACACGAACAAAGATATACTGACACATGCGAGAAAACATTTTGATATACTTACTACTTCGATGATTATGGAAACAAAGTGAGGTATAAGGCCGGCAAAAATTGAATGATGACGACGATGGAACGGTTTACCACGAGGTTGAACGTAATGGTAAATTTGTGGCAGGGCGAAAACAGTGTCCAACAAAACAAAATGTTCACACAAAAATATATTGCTCTTTATAACACAATGTCCAGCGAAAGGAAAATGAAATGTCTGTTCACAACAAAATAGGAATAAAAATATTGTCCGCAAAAATAAAATGGTTCGCAAAAATAAAATTGTTCGGTATTGAAATCGGTTGAATAAATTAAAATAAAATAAACTTGAGATACCGTGTCAAAAATGATGAAAAGTATATAAAAAAAAATAATTGACGCGACGGACAGCGATTCTGCTTAAAATCTCTCCGGAATTTCTGAACGTTCTGACATACCGCGACTTCAAACTAAGATCTACTCTGGCCTCCGACCGCCAGCGATTCGTTACTTAAAATTTTCTTCCGACTCTGACGAACATCCCGCGGGCTCATTACCCGGTCTTATATAGGGTCCTCTAGGATGGCTTAGTTTCGGCGGTGGGGAGGTACGCCCTTAGACGCCTTAGACACTCCAGGCTTCTCCGCCGCCTCCACCTCGCATCCCCAATGATCTCCTAGAATCTATATAATCGAAAATTTATACTTATGATTAACACGAATTCATCCTTATGATATAATATTCACTCCTGCATTCCTTTATAATAATTATTTCATTATTACCTAATAATCAGAAAACGAATTTTCTCATACATACGCCGTCTTTTCATGAAGACGCTCATTCTGTCTCTCTCATACTTACATATTTCTCACTCACTCTATCCCTCGTTTTGGAGGTACCACACAGTGGAGGAGTAAACCCCTCTTCTTCATTCTGGTCACTCTCCTTCTCATCCCTCCATGCTTGCATTTGACTTCTCCTACGGGCCACGCGTTGACCCGTCATAGGCTCTCGATGTCACACACACATACATACACATCCATTCGTCTTTTCCCATTCGTACTCTCGTTTGGTGACAACTTCTCCTATGTTTCTCTGTATCTTTCTCGCTCTGGATTTCGTTCGATCTTTCCTCTCATTCTATTCATTCCTATTTCTTTTTAATCATTTACCATGCGGAGGTTCGGATTCAATGGTGTATGTCATGCTATTTCTTTTGGATTGGAATTAATTATTTCCAATAATTATACGAAAGAAATTTATTGTAGCGTATCCAAACTACTCAAAAATTCTCATAATTATTAACCAGTTATTCAGATTCTACATTTTTTACAACAATTGAAAATTCTATCTATATACTCCGGATCCTATGCAATTTTATAATTCCGGCTTATCATTTCTCTTACTTGTCATTACAGGAAAGATCTATCTTCATGCTCACGCAACAATCACACATACATTTATTCATCAAACTCGTAATTATTATAGGAAAAGGATTCGTTCACAATTTTCATTTCCACATAAACCTTTACCCATGCATTACGAAATCTCCTGAAATTTTTGAATTTGGTCGTTGTTAATTAAAAAGGAAAACGTTAATTTAATAATGCGCTTGTTACGCTTTTGGGGTCTTTGTTGGATTCGATGCCGAATTTTGGTGTCGCCCCTCCTTCGTAGGCGAGAGCTTGGATTCGTATGCCGATGGGACATACGCCTTCTGAATCCCAGGACTTGGGACAAAGCGCTGCTTGCTCTCTTTCTTTGGCTATAGACTCGGCGTTCTCTTCGTGCAGTATAAACATTCAGTGCTCATTAAATTGGAGTCCAATAACAGTCTAAGCATAAACAGATATTCTCAAAAGTTTGTTTAATTTTGGTCGTCGATGATTGGGTGCTTCGTCGAAATCTTTCTTCCATCGAGTCTCCTCGACTCGACCACTGCGTTAATTTATCGATCACGTGCAGAGCTCATGTAGACCACCCATGAGAATTAACCGATGACTTTTTCCAGACGCCATTCCCAAAAAGTCGTAACAAGGCTAAAACCTCCCATAATTTCGGAGCAAGAAAAAAAAAAAAAACAACAAAGATTCAAAGAAAAATTCTCTTCTCTTCGACCAATTTCGATTCATGGAAATCCCGACCTAGTTTAAAATAAAATTGAACATTTAAATGCAATAATCTATCATCTAACGCCACATTTACCATCACCGATGACCTGACCCAGGTACCCATGCTCATTCTTGATTTTACATTTTTACATCCGTTCACTCACGTACTTTCGGGAATTCAGTTCATAAAGTCTTCATTCGGGGATAAGAAAAAAGAGGATCACCGGTCACTTAGCTTTAGATGAGGCATACACGCTCTGTCTCTCCTGCTTTCCTTCTCACACACCCAAAGAGACCGCCTGTGGTTCTCACAAAGGCAAAGACTTTGCACTCAGCCTGTATTAGTGTCCCATGCACATTGCTTTTCGTTGTGCACAGAGGCCCACCACTTCTACTCAGAGGTGGGGTCAGATTACTCAATCTGATGCCATTGCCAAAGATTTCTTCAGCATCGACGGATGTTTTTCTTCACGCCCGACGATGGACGTTTTGTTATAAAGAGCTGCGATATCGACGCCGCCATGGCGTCACCACTCGATAATTTATGCTCACTTGAGAC
Organism: Rhorus exstirpatorius; assembly: GCA_963564615.1. Classification (NCBI taxonomy): domain Eukaryota; kingdom Metazoa; phylum Arthropoda; class Insecta; order Hymenoptera; family Ichneumonidae; genus Rhorus; species Rhorus exstirpatorius. The sequence goes on along the minus strand of OY751317.1, from coordinate 10,790,179 downwards.
CATATTCGTGTCGATGGCTTGATTTGAAGACAACCCGAACTATCCGAGTTCTCCAAAGAAAAAAAAAAACGTTTCTCTCGTATGACCGGGTCCCTTTCCTCGTATTGAATTTTATTGAGAATTACAAGATATAAGTAATCTCAAATCGATGCAAAGGTCCCGAAAGTCGCGGGACGTAACAAGACTAAAACCAATGCGCAGGAGATTTTTTGAATACCCAAAAATACAATTCCAAGATAAACGCGATTGAATGAATTTTTCTTGGAACAATTCCTAAGAAGCAAAAAGTGAATGGGAAAGGCTGAATTTTATTCAGTGAAGATTCCTGCCGAATAGTAGTTGATATTGCAGTGTATTTATGGCCATTACAAGTTATCACCAGTGGAAAAATTGGACAACTCACAAGAAGAGAGGCGTACATCCGGATGATGGATTCAGTTCAAACTCCTAGAAGTTACTTCTTGGGGCAAAAAATGAAACCTCTGCTGTTCAATTCAATCTCATAGGCCTTTCATCTCTGTACGACCCCAAATTTGTAATATTATTGAGCGATTCATCGATTACCTGCGATGATCTAATATATGTCATTCTAATTGAACCCAATCACTCATGTTGATAAAAAATAGCTGATTTACAATAAAAACATGTTTCTATTTTACACAATGAAATTATCACAAGCCTCATCTTTAAAATTCACAATTTCTAGCGAAAGACGCCGCTGTCAATTCTTTGTCCCTGCATCGGATTATCAGGCTCCTTGACTGGCTTGTCATTATACAATCATTCTGTAATATATTTATACAATAAGCGGTAAGCTCATTTGATTAATACTCATAGCTTACAAATTTCAAATAAGTGTAACGTGTCGCAAGACCCATCTGACACTTGCGAACCAGCGATATCCAACATCAGTTTCACTACCACTTTATTGACAGTATTGCAGATTCCGCACACTACTACATAGAAAACATGAAGCTTTGAGAAATTATCATATAAATTTGAGAAAAAATGACACTTTTCTGTTTCAAAAGTTTTCTCAGGTTGTTGGCTGTTCATACGAAATGATTCATATCGCATATGTATATATGTGAGAAAATCAATATTCTATAAATTCAGGAGTAAAAATTGCTGTTCATTTCATGTTTCAGAAATCACATTTAATCATTGGTGCTTGGTTCACGATTCTCGAATTGCTTTATACAAATATAACCCGAATTTGTAAAAAGAAAGGTTATAACAGCAGACAGCTGGACGAAACACGACAGATTTTACTTTGTAATCCGCACACCAACTTGGCTGGTGGCAGCACTCTTGTTGCGGAAACGAAGGAAACGAGAATAGCCGTACAACTTTTTTTTTCTAATAGCGCTTTCCACTGGGGAACTCAGTGCAGATTTTTACATGCGAGTGAGTGAGACAGAGATGCACTGAGTACATATGTGTCTCACTTACTCTCATCCGAAAAACCTGAGCCGGTGCGCACTCGGTGCACCAGTGGAAAGCGCTATAATCGTTTGGTGATCGTTGAGTGAAGATTGGTGAACTAATTAAAACGTTCGGCGGTCAATAGTTTTTTATTTAAATGAATAATCAAAATTTTAACGTATTGACCGCCAAACATTTCAATTAGGCCACCAATCATTATCAAACGAGTTTCTTTAAATTCCAACGTGACCGTAAATTTTTTTATTATCTATTTGAAAAAAAAAAAACTATTTACCGCCAATCATTTTCATTAGGCCACCACTCATCACCAAACGATTTCCCTTCAATATATATAATTTGGAAATAAATTAGAAATGAAATAACGTATTTATCAGGCTAGCTTGACAACACGTAGACATTTGACAGAAGTCGTGTATCAAGCGTGTATCTTTCGATAAAAGCAATGAGTATAGGATAGGATAGAGTGGAAGCTACGATATGGCCGCAATGAGGATATACGAATTTCGGCGCCATCTGTGAAGTCGAACTCATGAACCATACAGAAAAGGCGGTAAAAGCGCCATGTATTGTATATACGATATATCCTTGGTATACTCTTTGAATAAAAGCAATATTTTGAAAAAATTACAGATGGGACAAGTATATCACAAATTGATCATTGCACAAATTATCCACGACGCTGACGACCGATGGAGGCGTTAGTATAGCAAATATGACGCGAATAACGCTTTTTTGGTTTATGGCGCTCAAAATCACCTAAAAAAAATTTTTTTCACTACCATGATATTTTTATATATGGAAGAAGGTTTCAAGGACATTTTTCCGACAAAAACGATAAATCGTTTTTTTAGTCATTTTGCTCGAATTTTTCAGTACTGTCCCCCCTTAATTTCCCTATTCCCGCAATGTCCCACGTTAATATTTTATGCGCCCCTTTTCCTTCCTCCTTGAAATGTCGGCACTTTCTTCATACGACCTTCCCGCTCTACCCAGTTCCACCACACTCTATCAACATCTTCAAATACCCGTTCCTCACGCTTCTTCATTCAAGTTGGAGCCTCGCCGCTTCTTGGTCCAGCCAGTCGTTCACCTTTCGTTCCCTCTTCGTTAAGTCATCTTCTATCCATATTCCTGATCCTGTTAGTTCCTTTTTCCTCCTCATAATATCCCTCTTAGTCTCCATTGACTCTAGAGTAGCCAGCGGCTCTCCCCCCAGTCTCTGCATCTTGACTATTTTCGGGTCTATCCCCAGCCTATTTCTTATGATTTGTATGATCTCTCGAGCGATCGTGTTTTCGTTCCCCGCCATTACGACGCCTCTCACGATCATGTTCTTCTTCCTTCTCATCCTTTCCCCCTTTTCCACTTCCACTCTGACCCTGATAATGGATCTGGGCACAGTCTCCCACCCCTATCTCCCGATCGTTGTCTGTTGATGTCCGTTTCCACCCACCGCTTGACTGACCCATCCCCTCCCGCCACTTGACTGATCTTCTATCGCTTCCGGTCTCTCGATGCCCGTCGTTCTTAAAAGCGACCAATCATTCGGCAAGGATGAATTCCCGCTTTCCCCAGTCCACCAACACTTCCACGAGTTCCGCTTACTCCTTTTCACCTTTTGAGATACTTTTCAGTCAAACCCTTTCGACTGTTCCACCTTTTTCCACTGTTTTCGCCTAGACTCTCACGCACCCGACTGCACTACTCTGCCCGTCTATACCCGTAAATATTATGCGAATGCCAATACTGGCTCCTACAATTGCCAAAAATAACCACAAACTTTTTTAGATGCGATGCCGCGATAATGGCGAAATTGTTTCTGTACGAAAAAGTTCAAGCGGAAAAACGGTGGCGATACGACGATTTGGACCGAGAATTTCGAGCGAGCAAATACTACGGTAAGAAATCGTAATTTCTCATACAACTGCATGTACCAAATTTCATTTAATTCATTCGGAAATAATTTTATCACAACAACGGAAAAAATGAGTATCGTTTTGTATCTCACCGACTGCGCCAAGATCATCCAAGATGAAGAAACCGAAGACACCGTACTGATCAGCAACGGCAGGTGGTCGTAATTTGATTGCAGAAGAATTATAACTCATAACTATTCGCGACATTTCAAGCAGCGCAAACATTGAAAGCGTGTGTTAGACGGAGAGCTGGCGACCAAATCGGCTCAGGAATTTTAGCCTTAAGGGGTTATATACAGTCTTGCCGCGCAAAAAGATGAAATTTTCTCGATTTTTTTGACACCATAAAAAATATTTATTTAAAATGTTTTGTCAACGTCGAATAGTACATGTTTCTAAGAACTTGTTGAAAATTTTTCATCAAAAAATATTAAATAATAAAAAAAGTTATAAAGAGGGGAGCAGTAGTGCAGTGGGTAGCGTGCTCGGCTCGCACGCAGTGGCGCGCGATGTGGCCGGGTTCGATTCCCACTGTCGGCACCAATGGAAAAATTTTCTAAGTGCTTTTTCTGTGACCCCGGTGGTTCGGAATCCACCTAAAAAAGTAGGTCCAAAGGAAACCAGCGCCTTGGTGTGGTGACCGAAAGGCTGGGAAGATGTCTCGGGTTCGATTCCCGATGCCGTAGCACGGCTGATGAAAATACAACGGGCTCGGACGTAGCTCCAGAAACAGGACGTACGAACTACGACTGCCTCTGTCCCAATGTGCTGACATCTAGCGTGTGCAAGACGAGCTCCAGCAGCGAGAAGCATTGCCGTAGCACAGCAGATGGCAAAAGCACAAACGGGCTCGGACGTAGCTCCAGAGGCAGGTCATACGAACTACGACTGTTTCTGTCCCAGGTGTTGAAATCTAGCGAGTGCGCGACAAGCTCCGGCAGCGGGGATCGAACCGGGGACAAACGGATACGAGAGGAGACCAAGGGTAGATGGTGTTGGGAGCCCGCAACCCTCAGGGGAGTCGGTGTAAGAACTCATACCATACCATAATAAAAAAGTTATAGGCGAATTCCAAGAACGCCTTTTTTTTGACGTGACTTGCGGTGGACATCATATCTTGAGAACGGTTCATCTGAAATCAAAATCTCAAAAAAATTCCGTTAGTATATTGTATTGTCTAGTAACTGAACGAAGGATTTGTAAAAATTTTGATTTAAAAAAGATGGTGACGGTTGTAACAAAAAATCTACTTTTTCAATGTATAACATTTTTGATTTTTTGCTCTAAAAAAAAAGTTAAAAAAAAAATTAAACATGCTTCGTTTAGCGACTAGCTATTATCATAATAAAAAGTGGTATAAATTTAGTGTTGATCGGATTAATAGTTTTTTGGTTATCGTGTCCACCGAATCGTCTATTCCAGGGCTATATAATCGTCCTTCTGCATCATTTGCAGCCTCCAAAACATGGATTTGATGCTGTCGATGAGCTGTAAATAGTTATAGCTTGTCACGGCCTTTCTAACGTGGCCGGATGATAATCAGGCGCACCTGAGCTGCGGTGGGAAGAATTTCAGGAAAATACCAAATAAACGAGATGAAACAAAAAAAAAAAAAAGGGGGAAACTAAATTAACTATTCGGGGATCCTCAGGGCTGAGTTTACCGGCTCGCAGGCCTCTTAATTATTGCCCGTGTCGGGCTATCGTCAACGGCGATATAAATCGAACTCAAAGGGAGAAAAAAAAAAGCACTATTACGCAATTAACGACAACGATTCTATTGAAACGGGGGATCGCGATGCGCCACCACACGCACGAATTTATACAAAACCAAATGGGGGGGGGGGGGGGGGGGCGAAATGTCGTAGACAAGAATCAATATTAGCGAAAATCACAAGAATAAGTGAAATTAACAGAACAGGAAAAAAACTCACGCTTCTCGCCGAATGATACTCGGTAAGCCGAGTCCACTTGTCGCGATTTGCCGGCGGCTATCGCTTGCGTACAAGCGAAAAATCTCGCTTCCGTGGACTCGCTTAATCTCTTCCTCTCTTTTTTTTCGGTGCAACAAACGGTTTGCCGAAGCGCTCGATCCTATCTCACGATATCTCGTGGCTAGTGGATTCTTACTCTCTCTCTCTTTCACTCTGTACAATGGTTGACGCTCGCAAAATGGCTCGATATAATAACTCTGTCTTGGCTATGCAAGGGCTCTCGTCGAAGTGGTTCTTCTTCATCGTCTCTCTGCTCGTGGGACTTGGAAAAAGGGTAATTTGGGGGAAAGGGCATGCGCGATGAGAAATTGGGTCATAGGGGGATAGAGGATCGATAGATTATTGGTTATTCGGGAGCTGACGTCACGAGCGCGTTGCGCAGGACAGCAGATCGATAATCGATGATCCGTGCTGTGCTGCCCTCGGCGACCCGTGACGCAACTCCCGCTCTCCTGGCTGATGACTATACCCGGACGACGACGAGGGTCCTCTCTCTCGGCAATTATTGGCCGTTGGTGGCACACAGGGCCGGCGATGCTCCAAGTATTCTTTTCTGGCACCACGATTCCTCGCCTCGCACGGGATAATTCGAAACGAGGGAGTTCACGGGTGCCAGACGATGTTCCTGGTGACGGTTGAGGTGAGGGCCACGATCTCGCCCGAACCCGTCGTTTTTATCGAGGGTTCGCTTGATTACGTGGGGAATTCCCTCACCCGCCGCCACCTTGCTGTTATCTTCATGTCTGTCCCTGTGGCCACGGTGATGGTGTTGGCTTGCCTCCTGGCTCGTCGTCCGGGTCTCCGGTGATATATTTTTCCCGATCCTGGGACGGCTGTTCGATGGCGAGGGGTTACGTGTGGCAGAGGGAAAGGGGGAAGGGTATTCGGGGGTCAATGGCATGGGAGAGGGATCAGCTGTGCTGGCTCGTAGGCTATGGATATGGGACGACGTTGGCAGTGGAAGGGGGAGAGAGACGACGCTCGACGACGATGAGGCGTTATATGTGAATTTTGCTGCTTATAATTATTTCCTTAAATTTAATGTACATGGGAACGGTTTGCGTGTGGTGACGGACTTCGACGGGCATTATGGCTGATAAATGTGACGCCGTGTCACAAGCTATAAATAGCTATAACTACTAATAACTATTATATAAGTTATAGCTATAAATAGCTATAACTTCTAAAGTTATAGCTATTCCGAAGTTATAGCTATAAATAGCTATAACTTCGGTTCTAATGCTCCGATCGTTATGAAATTTTGTGAGAGTATTCTCGAGAGTATATATACTTAAAGAATATGCAATCAAAAAATGTCTTTTTTTATCCATCACAACTGTATGTAACCCCTTACTAAAACTCCGGCAGACACTTGCGTGAAGGACCCTCTACCGAGAATCGTTCGTCTGGCAGGCGGTGGGTGGTGGATGCAGGTATTATGGGGTGGGGGAAAAAAATAGTAATTTTAGCCAACTTCATTTGTAATGTAAATCGTTTCGCTATACTCCCAATGTACCCAAAAAAATTTGTAGCTCGATTGGTTAGTGGAAAGGTGTTGTAACCCTTAATTATATTTAAAAAAAAATAATAATTATAATTAAGGGTTACAACACCTTTCCACCAACCGATCGAGCTGCAAATTTTTTTAGGTGTATTGGGAGTATAGCGGAACGATTTATATTACAAATGAAGTTGGCTAAAATTACTATTTTTTCCCTCACACCTTAATACCTGCACCCACCACCCACCGTCTGTCAGACGAACGATTCTCGGTAAAGGATCCTTCACGTAAGTGTCTGCCGGAAGTTTATTGTGGCTAAAATTTCTGAGCCGACTTGGTGGCTACTTCTTTGACTATATATCATAACCGATTTAAGTGTTGTGTTTTTAATAGTTTTTTTCCTTATAATGCGAATAAAAGCTGTAGCTGTGATTAAAAGAAATGTGATCAAAAGAAACCGATTAAAAATTTGTTTTTGTCTATCGTTGCGAGAACTTGAAACTGTACCGAAAAAATTTTTGGATGTTGAGAAAAAATATAAAAATTATTATTTGTAGAATGTATACTTGTATATATTCCGGACTGTGTTAAAAATTGTAAAACAGCGGCGGAATAAAAATGTATAATATATGAACATCATTTTCCCATCCATCCTTCCTTCCCTCAACTCGCTCCAGAAAAGAAACGTTATTTTAAATCGATTTATTGGATTGTACGACATTCCATCGGGCAGCGTTGAGTCCACCGTTAAGTCAACCGTCGAGTCAACCGTCGAGTGAACATCCAGCGAAAACAAAATGGCCACGGTTGAGCAATCGCTGAGTCAACCATTGGTAGGATTCTTTTTTACGGTTGACTTTATAGTTGTAAAGCTGTCCAAATTCAACCATTAATATTTTCGGTTGACTTTGAAGTTACCAAAATTGCTAGGGTTGCTTTCCATATGTCTCCCTCGCCTACTTCCTCCATTGCCATTTGAACCTCCTGCCCCCATTTCGTTGGTTTTCCGTTTAGCACTCCTCGCGCCTCCTCTTTGAGGCATCTCTTCGGCCATCTATCGTCTGTCTACTTCATTACCTCTATTAGATAGTTTGCCGCTCTTTTCCACATTTCCGCATTTATTCCTCTGCACCCCGCTTCCATCCTCCATGTATAGTCAGAGGTATTCCTATTTGCTGTGTGCATTGCCATACTATAATCAATGAATCAATTAATAATCCATAATGTGTAATCAATGACTAATTAATGAGTAATCAATGAATAATGAATAATCAATGAATAATGAATAATCCATGAGTAATCAATGAATCAGCCATAATGAAAATCGAACCGACATAATATTTTGAGAGTAAACATTTACTCGATGTAAAAAGTATTCATTATTTGTAAAAAATAAAAATTACTTTTCCATTCAATACAATTCGCTGTGTGCAGTGCCATTATATAGCGGCTGAGAACGACTTAGAGCGCCCATGGTGGCGAGAATGCACATGTTTTCCTGGAGTCGCGTAGTGCAATTGAGGGAAATATAATAGAGAAGTCGCGGAAAGGGAATTTAAACTGTTGTGTGAAGTCATATAAGAATGTTTTCTGCTACACAACTTCGGAAATTAAGTTTTACGCGTTTCCGACAGCAATTTGTAAAGTTGAGCAGCGCAAAAACTAGATTCGTTGGGTGCAAAAAACAATGAAAGTAAAATTCTTGAGGTTAAACGTGCATATTTTGTTTGATATGAAAAATTCATGTCAGGATATTATAACACAAATAAATTACCGACAGTAGTAGACGCGCGGTCGGTGTGCGGCTCTGGCGATCTCCCATGTTAAGAAGTATTGGCCGAGGCCACTACTTGGATGGGTGACTGCTTAGCCGTGCACTGGCTTGGCGCGCCGACTACTGAGCGGGAAGCAGTTTTACCGAGATACGGATGGTAACATATCGGAAACTCAGTAAAAATAAGGCCGTCTGTATCGGCATGGGTTTTCCGCAGTTTCCCCATGTCCACGGCGAATGCGATACAGTGTAGCGAAAAAGCAGCTGTGGATGCTACGGAAGTTAGGTTAGCTTAGCGAAGTGCGGGCAGGGAGCGGTAGGAGGAATCAAATGGTAAGGGTTAAGAGTCATCGAGCACACGTGACCAACTCGGAATCGAGGGTAGCGCCCCTTGCGGAAAAATTTGAAAAAAAATGCATGTCGAGGTTAGCGCCACTTGCGGCAGATATGTTAACTAATGCATTCAGCGAAAAGTGACGGTTGTCGATAGGGTAGGATGTAGTTACAGGGACGGCGCATATTTCATGAAGGGCCCCGATTGACCCTCAAAGCCCTCAAGTACCGTTAGCTCTGCGCTGAGTCATATCCCACCGATCCATGTGGCCGGGTAGAGTAAATATACTCTCTCTCTCTCTCTCTCTCTCTCTCTCTCTCTTCTCTCTCTTTCTCTCTCTCTCTCTCTCTCATGCCATATAGATTTTCCATATCAACGCTCAATCTCTCATATGGCTCTATTTGTCGAGTTCTCTCCCTCTATTTCAAATGGAATATACATACAAACATGTAACATAAATATAAAATATATTTCACATATCTTTTATATAGATTTTACGTATATAAAAATAATACATTTTTTCCATGGATTATTTGTATATGTAAAATCGTGAAATATACGGAAATATATATGTAAAATGTCTAATATTTAAGAAAAATACATATACAGCATTTTTTATGGTAAAATCTTCTATTTTTTAACTTATATATTTTTCGATTATCTTTGACATATTGTGGACATATGGTGGTCCATTTAAGTTGACAAATGCGAATAACTTGGAAATAAAGCATTTTCGAGAAAAATGTTTTAGAAAAAAGTTTTATCATTTTTGAAGCGGGATCTGATGGATATAATAATTTTCAGGTCAGTAGAGGAGTTCAAGGACAAATGAAGGTCAACTTCGTTTTTTTAAATGCTTACCCTCATTTTTTTTACAGATTCGTATTGTATGTGAAAAGATTAACAAATTTTGATTCAACCGTTTTTTTCTTCGGTCCAATTTTCTGCGAGTAATTAGGCATTCTTAAAATTTACAAATACTACCTCTTAAATATCTTTCGCACTAACCTTTGAAAAACATAATAAACATAATAATAATAATAAACATAATAATAATAATAATAATAATAATAATAATGAACATAATAAAAATAATAATAATAATAAGGAACATAATAAACATAATAAAACAAAATAAAATGGTTTGTGAAACTCGATTCATCAGAAAATAATACTCGACGAAAAAAATTTCCATCATCCTGTAGTTTTTGAAGAGCCCATTGACAAAACGCGATTATTATTATTATTATTATTATTATTATTATTATTATTATGTTTTATTATGTTTATTATGTTTTCCAAAGGTTAGTGCTAAAGATATTTATTTAAGAGGTAGTATTTGTAAATTTTAAGAATGCCTAATTACTCGCAGAAAGTTGGACCGAAGAAAAAAACGGTTGAATCGAAATTTGTTAATTTTTTCGCATACAATACGAATCTGTAAAAAAAATGAGGGTAAGCATTTAAAAAAACGAAGTTGACCTTCATTTGCCCTTGAACTCCTCTACTGACCTGAAAATTATTATATCCATCAGATCCCGCTTCAAAAATGATAAAACTTTTTTCTAAAACATTTTTCTCGAAAATGCTTTATTTCCAAGTTATTCGCGTTTGTCAACTTAAATGGACCACCCTGTATGTATTCCCACTTACATATGCATACAAAATTGCATACACATGCGATTTTATCGTTTACTCATCAACATAAAAAGACAAAATATCTAGCCCATATTATTGTTAGTGGTGAAATAAACGGTTTCGTCGAAAAAAAAAAACGTAAAAAATCGGAAAATAATACACTCAAGATCGGATTTTGAAAATTTATTTATTCATTCATTTATTCAAATTTTTCATGCTCCCCTGCCTGATTACCATTGTTGGTGCCGAAATGAAGGGTTTTGTCGAAAAAAGGACGCGAAAATTCGAAAAAGTAGCCAAAGTAAATAATAACCGATATTTATGAGAAGAATAAATTAACGCGATATTCAATTCACACCATTCTTCTCTCTTTTTTTAATTTACTAACCAATTGCGCGCTTGGCGCGCATCTATACCATCTTTACATTATTATTCTTTGCCTTATTTACATTTTTTAATAATTATATTATTTAAAAAAAATGTCCAAAATTACAAATTGCGGCAAAATTACTGGTTCGATTATTTTATTTTAATTGTATTAATGACGTTATATTTAACATTATTCGTTATTAATAATATGTTAGTAAAATTATTAAGTCTGTTAGTAAAATTAAGTGTGCTAGTGACATTTTCGAGATCAAGGCAGCGGTAGTCGATAATTAGAAAACCTGTATTTTGAAGTAATTGTGGTGCACCTCAATTTTGGGCAAATAATGTAGTTTTCGCATCTTCTTCCATGTTTTATAAATGGATAGCTCTCCTGTAAATGTATCTTGCGCTGCGATATAAACCTTTTTTTAGAAAATTTGAAAAATTGGATATTTTATTTTTATATCTTGACATTATTTATTCAGAATAAACAATTTTTTAGCGAAAAAGTAACATTGAAATAGCAATAGCCAAAAAACAACTGTATTGTATTTTTATTATATACATTTATTACAAATTTAATAAAATATTTTTTTCTCAAATTAACAGTCGTGGTTAATGTTGATATGTATAGATTACTCAATTACTAAATATTAGCATATTGAACAATTTTGACCGAAGGTCAAAACAGATAAAAATGTTGATAACTGCTGTGCATGAGTCAATTACCTTTTTAAGCGTACTTCATTTCCTTCCGCATTTCTCACTCTAAGGCGTCTCATAATTCTGGTGTGATGCTATCGTTGAGCCGGTAAAAATTTACGTTCGATGTCCCTCACGAAATAACCGAACATTTTTGTTAGAACATATCCTCAAACATCTAGTAAAAATAAAAAAAGTACAATAATATTCACTATCTGTACCGTACGCGTATACGTGTACTGTATGTACCGTACAATCAAAAATTGAATATTGTAATGCAAAAAGACTCACCGTTAATCGAGAAGTTGATTTGGCATTGCATAATTTTGGTAATCTGTATTGTGGGGTGGAAAATTCTAAAATAGGAAATTATATTATTTTTTATATTGAGAGTCCCTCCACCACCCCCGCTAAGTCTACGACTTATAGCGGCCCTCTCTTATACTATATATAAAAAAAAGGTCGTGCCATAATTTATCGCGTTTTCGATTAGTTGAGTAATCGATCAAGCCCGAATCCCAAAATAGAATTCTGGACTAGCTCAAGACCTCGATTATGTTTTATGATGTATGGCTTGCGCGATAATTCATGCGTTGTGCGTGTGCGGCCCAAGATCGATCAAGCCCAAATTCCAAACTGGAACTCGGGACTCGCTCAAGACCCTACACTGTCCTGCAGTATCTTAGCGTCAGCATAATGCTGCTGCTTTTGACGCTATAGGTTTGATTAAAACGATATAGCGGATGAAAAACATTGCTTCATTGTTTTAAATTACGCCCAAGTCATTCAAGTCTCATCAACTTCAATTTCGTCGCAATCGTTCCTTCTCATACCTTTATGCGTTTCTCGTTTTGCAATCGCTTCCAGTATGTATGAAGGATTTCTTATCGGTATAGATCTTACATGTCTCGGATCGACAATTTCTGGAATCATGAAATTTTCATAGAAAGTTATCAACGCTGTTTCCATTTTATTTTTCCAGAAAGTGTCATCTTTCTCAATTTTAATAACGACTGAATCATGTGGCGTCCATAACATGAAATAGCAGTAGTGCCTTTGCGTCACACGAAGCTGCCCTTGTACTTGGTAGTAGTAAGGGTGTTCAAAATTTATTCGTGTCACATCATTTTTGACGAATATTCTTTGTATGCTCCCTTTTTTTTGTTTAATTGCTTCATCTATCGAATAAAACCTGGCTGTATAAGGGCATTTGATCTCGACGATGGCATTATCGCCAATGAGACCATCGGGCGTTGCTCCTAGACCGATAATTTCGGGGTCTACAAATAAACCACACGGCTCAATGGTGCAGCCTAGATACTGCTGTAGAGTTTGTCGAGCGACGTCCTCATTTTGCTTGCCATATCGAATGGATGGAATGTGACCCATTTCTCTGGGGTAAACGATTCGTTGGACAATGGCAGAGCACGATGTATAGTCTTTCATGTGACAAACGGCACCAAAATTAGATGCGGTAAGGAGTTTTCGACGCGTCGACTGCCAAAGCATGCTGTCACTCTGCAGCAATGTATCTCTTTCGAGTTCGACGCGTGTTCTTTGAAACTCTTTCAGCTTATCAACAAGTCTTGCATATTCGTTCGTATACATGTCTTTGTCCAGATCGGGTTTTTCAGCTCGAGGTCCATAGTCCTTATCAGGACCAGTAGTCTTATAAGTCGTTTTCTTTGGCTGATCTCTTTCAGTATTGATCCTACGTTTTCTCAATACATTCAAATGAGCTCGTCGTTCTTCCAGCTCGACAGCAATATCGGATGGTTTTTTTCCAATTGTGATTGAAAATTCGGTCATCACTCCGCTCGTATTGAATTGGACGACCGCGCCAGAAACTCGTGCATTATATGAACCCCGCTTCCCCCAATGTACCCGTTTCCCACCGATAAACTTGGCGATAATATTATGAAAGCTTTCAACGACATTACTGTTGACACCATACAACAAACTGTCAGCGTTATCCGCCAAACGACGGACTGTGTCCCGAATATCATCGAATTTTCCTATTTCCTTTAAAGCTATGACGTAATTGGTTTCACTGTCGGTAGCAGTTCCATAATTGCAATAACCGTTCCCTAGACAATTAACGTGTTCACCAAAAACATGGCTCGGTATGTTCAAAATATCCTCCCTGAGGGTTATTTTCTTCTCGGCCCATGGTGTATCTTCGTCCAATCTGTGTTGGACCGCTGTACGCGTACAGTGGATGATGTTTTCGATGTTATTCTTTACAACTCGTTTTAATGACCCAAGTTTTCCAGTATTTACAATTTTTGAAAGGTTTCTCCGAGCACTTCGGAACATATGATTGCGACATTCAATTTTTTTAACATGTACATCGTAATCTCTATAAGGCACCATTTCACTAATTCGATTGAAGACGCTGCTATCTCCGTCAGCGATCAGCACCGAATATATGAGCCCATGCTGCTCAATGCTGATTTTGAAGCCTTCTGCAATAGCGTGTGCTTCCATGCTGGATGAGCTTTGATTCCTACCCCAATTTTTATAGCATGTGTGTTGATGAGGTTCTGTATTGTGACTCGAAGCAACATCACATATGGAGCAAAACTTATTTCTCAAACCAATAAATAAAACCTTTCCCGTTTGCTCGCCAACTATTGCACCGGCACCTGAGGGTGAGTCAAATTTCCCACTTTGATATGATCTTTTCATCCAACTGCCATCAGCAATCACACGAATATGCGGGACCCCATTGATAGTGTCTCCCCGTGCAATCGCTAATTCACGTTCTTCCTCTCCTGCTTTCTTCATGTTATGAAAAGCAGTCTCCGATAAGCCCTCTACGACTGATTGGTGGTACCGTTGATATGTTGATTCGGCCATGCAGCGAATATCCAAAGCTGCAAGGAAACTCTCTGCTTGGAAAAATCCTATCCTGTTAACAACTGCACCGAGGACCATTGCACTATTAATATCCAACTCGCTATCATCAGGTGGCTCACTCCATATATATTGCTCAAAATTACATAGCGAACATTTGAATCTGAGGACTCATTTCAGTCCGGCGCGTCGTGTGCTCAATAGAACGATGTTTTCGAAACCACAGCTTAATGGAGAGTGATTGTCGAAGTTTTCATGTAGCTGCTTCCAAACGTATCCAAAATGATGTATTCCTCTTCCGCTCAACTCCTCGTTGCAGAATACTTCAACCGGCGTACTACTACGAATCAAACTGTGCGCATCAACAGACCGCTCTTCCTCGTAAATGCGTTCAACTTCCTTAGTTATGGACTGCTCATCGGCGATATTCATGCATTCGGAGGTGCACCGTTCCTCATTAACATTATCTGCTGAATCGGAAGTGATGTTACGTACAATGCATTGTTCTTCTTGTTCTTGTTCAACAGACCGCTCCTCTTCGCAAATATGTTCAACTTCATCAGTTATGGACTGATCACCGTCGATACTCATGCATTCGGAGGTACACCGTTCCTCATTGACATTATCTGCTGAATCGGAAGTGATGTTGCGCACAATGCATTGTTTTTCTTCGTACAAGACACTTTCAGAGGATCCTTCTTCGTCTGCGTTTTTCGGTTCCGAAGTTTCGCCAACAGTTTCGATGATGACTGGTGTAAGCATGTACTGATTCCCGTATACGTCAGTTGCCGGGCATCTTGGCAGATTCATCATCAGTGTTTGCAGCAGGGCATCCACTTGTAAGAAACCAATCAAACAGGCTTTTCCATCATGAGTTAATTTTCCCATCTCATCTCGGGAATGCGAATCAAACATCCACACAAGACCATTGAATGCAAAGAGGGCGACGGACGAGGCGTTGCACGTAACAATTATTGCAGGACAACGTGGTTCCTTGTTGTTGGTTGCGTCGCTGAAAAATTTAATAATTGCGGGTTTTAAACTTGGCAAACCTGCTGCCTCCGCGTCCAACCGGAGATGACCGAATACTTCCTCTCCAAGCGTGATTTTGTATCTTGCAGAGAGTACATCTATCACCTCCGGTAGTTCTTGAGGCGTCAAATATTGAGCTCCACGTTCAGCAATATTCACGGGGTTACGAGCTATTATTGTGGAATGGAAAATATTATCGCCCGCGAATAATATGCTGTCCACTGTGTCCTCCGTCCACGTTGAGGGACGCAATACATGTGCAGCTCCAATAGCTGCTGCAGCCATTGCTGTACATCGCGTTCCTCGAGAAGTAGCTGAAAAAATATCGTTGCCTTGGTGGTATGAACCTCGAACAATAAATTTGCCTGCTTTCAGAGCCAATACTTCCCTTATCTCGATGCGACTAGACACTACGCGGTTTTCTTCGCGGGCCGTCTCCTCATTCGAAATTATATCGGGCTTCATCGATACTTCTTGTTGGAATAAAGATTGCGATCGGTGGGTCCCCTGTATTTGCTTCGCCGTTTCAATACCCTTACTATCTTGGGTTGCGCGATTTGAGTGACGCCTAAAATAAACAGCCTAATACTAGTATCGGAAGATATTTCTCAATCTATCTCATCGCAAGTGGTTATTTGAGGCAGTGTTATGTAATTTTTAAAGTTTCAAGAAGTGCATGTAGGCACCCTTTGAAATTTTGTGATATATTAATTTTCATTGATTATTGACCTTCGTTAAGCATTTTTAAACAATGTTCTTAGACACGCTAAATTGTCAAGAATTACTTCAATTTATACAAGAAAATCCGGAAAATTTGCTGAGCCTTCGTTACTCTTATGGAGGTTGTACAGTTGCAGCAAAACGATGAGATATTCCACAAAATTTTTTGTGATTCTTGACTAGGAAAAATGTACTGTTAAAATTGTGGGGCAAAGTATATGTGGCCGATTTTAGCGAAATTTTGGCCGAATTATAAAAACCAAATATATACATTCGAGTAAATTTAGTTATCTTTCGAATGAGGCTAGTCCAATTCCGATCGCTTAAAATTTGGCCTAACTAGATTTATCTGACGTAAGGGTTGTTGAGTTCGTAACTGTTACGAATGGCCGAGTCACGAAAACATTTATTATAATTTTGCTCATGTTTAGAGGATGTCTGGGAACCTACCTGTCCATCGTTTAATGTACTCGTAATTTTTACGAAGTACACAAGCAAATCAACAAATAATTATTATTTTTCGTGTGCTCTGGGTACCTCGTAAAACATACTACATGAGGTATTCTTCATCAACTGGACCACTTCTTTTAAAACTCCAATGATTATCAAAATCTGCCAGTTTGAAATATTAGTCAAAAGGAACGTCTGTGATTTTTTTAGATTTTTTTAGGCGTCTGTTCAGGATTTTCAATTTTTCATTACGAACACTGTATCTCAAAAAATATTCATCAAACAAAAATAACAAGAATATGTATGTATGTATGTATGTATGTTTATTTATTGTTCCCCAACGGGTTACAAGTTTTTGAAAAGGTTATCTCCTTTCTTTCTCCTTACATCCTTTTATCCTCTTTCACATTCTTTTCCACATCTCCTATTCCCATTCCACATATCCCATTCCACATATCCCATTCCACACATCCCATTCCACATATCCCATTCGTCATATCCCATTCCACATATCCCGTTCTCTCTCCTCTCTCATCCATCCATTATTATCCTCATCCTCCGCTCGCTATTTTCTCTCGTCTCGCTCGCACGCCTCGCTCGCCCGTCTCGCTCGTCTCGCTCGCACACCTCGCTCGCTCGCTTTATCCGCACGCTCGTCCCTCTCCCTCCTTTTCTCTCCTCTTTCTCCTTCATTTCCGTTTTCTTAACCTACTCTTATTCTACCGCCTATCCCTCCTCGCGCCGACTTCCGTTTCCTCTCTTTCACTCCAATCCTTTATTCACACCTGTTCTCCCTCCCTTTCCTCCTCTTCTATTCCTACTTCCCCTCTAATCCTCTCCAGCTCCTTCATCCATTCCTCCCCCCCTCCCCCTTCATCCAAAATCTCTCTAATCTTCTCCCCCATCCCCCGCTCGTCCCCCTCGCCGCCGCTACACCTCTCTAGCACGTGCTCCCACGACTCCTCCTCCCCCCCCGCATACTCTACACACTTTATCTTCCTCTCTCTCCCAATACCTACCCTCTCTCATCTCATTTCCCATTCTGAACCTTGCTATCCGTTTGCATCTTTCTTCGCTCCATCCCTTCTTCAGGTACCTTGGTATCCCCTCTGCTCTTACCTCCCTATACCACCTATTATATTTCGATCTCACTATTTTCTTTCTTCTCTCCCTTTCCTGTCCTCTACGATCCTCTTTTTCTATCTTCTCGTATCCTCCTTCTCCCTGTTCTTCCTCTTGCTCCCTCCCTCCTGCACCCCTATCTAAGAATTCTTTCCTTCCCTTCTCCCAGCTCGATATCTCCCCCACCCTTTCCCTTCCCCGCTCCGTTATCTCTTCCCAGCACGCCCTCGCCAATTCACTCTCCTCCCCACTCCTCAGCTTTTCCTCAAATTTCCGCGCTCTTCTTCCTGCCCTCGTTCTCAGCTTATCCCTCTTTGCCTCCTCTCTCGCCATATATCCCGGCGACCTCCAGTCTATACCCAACGTCCACCTGATATATCTTTCCTGCACTCTCTCTATTTCCTCCCTTTCTTCCCAACCCCATATCTCTGCCCCGTATCCCATCACTGTCCACACCAGTGTATCAAACAGCCACATCCTTCTCTCCCATTTCTTCCCAAACTTCCTCTTTCCTATCCCCCATACCTGTTTCATCACCACCCCCGCCTTTCTAACCCTGTCCTTTATATGTGCTTCCTGTCCCCCATTTCTCTTAAATACATCCCCCAGGTATTTAAATTCCTTCACCTCCTCTATTCTCTTCCCTTTCCATCTACAATTCCCCCTGTTGTATCTCCCTCCCCCTTCCTAAATCTCATGATCTTCGTTTTTCCCACATTCACTTCCAATTTCCTTTTCTCAAAATACTTCTCTAATCTCCTGATCATACTCTCCATCTCCTCCTCGTTTTCCGCCACCACCACCACATCATCCGCATATGCCAACGTGCAAATCCTCCGTTCCCCTACTTTTACTCCTCCCCACCTTCCCTTCTTCAGTTCTTCCTCCATATCTGCCGTCAACATATTAAATAATATGGGACTCATCGGACACCCCTGTCTCACCCCTTTTGCCGTCCAGAAGCCCTCTCCTATCTCTCCCCCCACCTTCACTCTACTTACTGTCTCTTCGTATACCTCTTCTATCCTCTCCCTTAGGCCCTTTCTCACTCCTCTCCTCTCTAACGCCTCCCACAGTACCCGCCTGTCCACCGAATCGAACGCCGCCTTCAAATCCACAAACAACGCCACCAACTTCCCCTTCGTTTTTCTGACCTGCCTGTTCACCAAATAATTCAGTACGTATACGTTGTCAATTGTCCCCACGCCCTTTCTAAACCCTGTCTGGTTCGGTGGTATCATTCCTCTTCCCTCTACTTCCTCCTCCAATCTCCTCGTTAGTACCGTCGTGTATATTTTATACAGCGCCGGCATTAGCGTCACTCCCCTGTAATCCTCCACTCTTATTCCCTCTCCTTTCTTTACTACCGGTGCTATTATTCCATCTTTCCATCCTTGCGGCCATCTCTCCCCCCTCCATACCCTTCTACATATTTCCCACGCTATTTCCAACGTTCTTTCCCCCCCGCACTTCCATGCCTCGCTCGGTAGTTCATCCGCTCCCATTGCCTTTCCCTCTCTCGTCTTTCTCAGTGCTTTCCTGATTTCTTCTTTGCTCAACTCCTCCTCCCTCCCTTCCCTCGCCTCCCTTTCCGTCCCCGCCATCACCCTATTCCCTACTCCCCCCAGCAGTCCCATGAAATATTCTTTCTACTCTTCCTTCGTTATCCTCTCATCCACTCTCTTTCCCCTTTTTCTCCCCCTATTCACTCTCTTCCATACTTTGCTCTCCGTCCTAGCCTCCGCCACCTCCCTTATTAGCCTCTCTTGCTCCTCTCGCTTTTTTCTCTCGCACATCTCCCTATACTCCTTTTTCCCTTCTCTGTAGTTCTCCCTCGTACCTTCTCCCTTTCTCCATTTCCTCAGTTCCCTCCTGACTCCCTCTTTCTTCTCCCTGCTCTCCCCATCCCACCATCCTTCCCTTCGCTGCCTCCCCTCCCTTCCCCTTCCTCCTCACTCTTCTTCATCACCTTTTTCATTTCCTCCCCTATCTTATCTACCATTTCCTGTATTCCCTCTCCCTTCAATTCTACCTCATCGATCCTTGCTGAATACTCCTCTTTCATTTTATCTGACCATTTTCCACCCCCTATCTTTCTTTCCTGCCTCTTCTCCTCTCTTCTCCTCGCCTTTCCCGTCTTCACCGTCACTATCAACGGATGATGATCCGACTCCACTGCGTCTCCCACTACCATACTCTCTATTCCCTCTCTCGTATCTTCATCTCCTATCACATAATCTATCACCGTCTCACCCCTTCCCCCTGTGTTCGTATATTCTCCCTCTTCATCTCCCTTTATATTCCCATTAAAAATCTCCCATCCTACTTCTTCTATCATCTTCGTCAGCCTCCTTCCCTCCCCATTTACCTTTTTGTCCTTTGAGCGCCTTCCCCCCTCCCTCTCCTCTCTCTCTAGTCCCTCCACTCTTCCCCCTTCCTCACCCGTCCTCGCATTCCAATCTCCTCCTACTATCACCCTCTCCCCCACCCTCTGCACTTCCATCCATCCCCTCACGTTTTCTACTTTCTTTTCCATATCTCCGTTTACATAAACTGCTATCACAATCCAAATCTCCTCTCCTGCCTTTATCTTTTGTGCCATCAACCCCTCTTCTTCTCTCCCCCCCTCGATCTCCCCCCCACTCATTTCTTCTCTCACCCCATTCCCCCACTCGCCCTACCCTTCCTGTTCTTCTTCTTCGCCCATTGCGTCTTCCATTCATACCCTGTCGGCAGCTTTCTTCTTACCCCACGCCATCCTTTCTCTTCCACCTATGTTTCCATTAACACTATCACCCCCTACTGACTTATCTCCTTCCAAAATTCTTTGTCTTTGTTCGACAGCCCCGCTACATTCCAGAATCCCATCTTCCATTTTTTCTCCCTTCCCCCCCTCTTGTCACCCTTTCTCCTTCCTCCTCGTGCCTCCCCTATTTGTTTTTTCCTTCCCCATTTCCTGTCTCTTTCTCCCTTTCCCTCGCTCTTTCCCTTCCCCTTCCGTCTCTTAGCACCTCTCTTTGTTCATCCCACCACCATATCTCTCCATTAACCTCTATCCTCCCGTTACTAACTCTTACCCTCTTCCCCTTGCCTCCCTCTTCCTCTCCTATCCTCCTCAGCCGCCATTGTATACTTCTCTCCTTCCATGTTAAATCCTCCTCTATTCTCTCCTTCCTTCCTTTTAGCTCCCTCTTATTCCTCATCACCTCCCTCTTTGCCTCCACGCTCTCCATTTTGACCTCCAGCATTCCCTCCTTTCTGTTCCCCCCTCTTCTTCCGATCTCCCTAGCCTCTGCGATTTTTCCCTTTACCCCTATCCCCTCTATTATCCTTACTGCCGTCCCCATCGCTGACCCTTCTACTTCCACTCCTTTTATAATTACATTCCTTCTCTTTTCCTCCCTTTCTGTCATCTCTATCTTATGTTCCAGCTCCTTCACGCGTCTCTTCATCTCCTCCCCTTCTCCTGCCTTATTCTCACCCACTGTTCGCTCTCCTACCCTTCTTTCTATCTTCCTTTCCATCCTTTCTATCCTTTCCTCCCAATCCTCCACTCTTCCCTCTCGCCCCTCCATCAACCCCACCCTTTTCTCTATTGCGCCTATCCTTCTCCCTAAGACCTCCCGATCCTCCCTTCACCTTTCTTCCGCCCGTCTCCATTCCTCCCTGATTTCTTGATTTTCTTCTCTAATTTTTTCTAATTCCTCTCTTATCTCTCTCCCCTGCTCCTTAATCTCCTGTGCGTCTCTTCTCGCTTCCTCCCTCATCTCTTTTATCATCCTCTCTATAGCTTCTCCTCTCTCCTCCTTCTCTTTTTCTTCTGGCGATCTATACACCTTTCTACTCTTCTGAAATATCCACTCTTCCTCTTCCTTCTCTTTTTCCGCCTCCTCTAATTGCTCCCTTTTCCTTTTCCACAACTCATTTATTTCCACCAGCCCTCCTAGACTCGTGCTTCTCTCTCTCCCCAGCCTCTCCGCATTTGTCTTCCTACCTCTCTCACTCGTCCCCACCCCTCCATTCTCTCCCTCTTCCATCATTTGTTCTTATCCACCCCTCCGTGCTCTTTTTTTTCCTATTGTTCTTTCCTTTGCTCGTCTATTCGCTTTTCGCCCCGTTTCCCTATTCAAACTTTCCCGCTCCTGCTGCCTGTCTCTTTGTACCTGTCGCCTCTTTCCCTCTGGCCTGCTTTCCTCCTCGCTACCTCTTTTCCCCGTCCGATGTCTCTACCGTCCCACTCTCTTTCACCGCCCTCTTCCTTACCGTCCTCCTGTTCTCTCTTTCCCCCGTCCGATGCCGCCGCTGTCGCGCTCGTTTTCCGACTCACGTCGTGCCTACCCACCTTCTTGCCCCTCGCCTCTTTCCCGCGCCTTTTCCTAACCTCCTTTTCTTGTCTTTTTCTCTCTGCCCTTTACTTTTTTCTCAATCCTTTTTCCTCTCTTCCTCCCCCTGCCCTTATCACTCCTTCACCTACCTTGCCCTTCACTTTCCGCCTTTTTTTCTCACTTCTAACGCCTTTTCCTATACTTTTTCCACGCACTCTTCACACACCCGTCACTCTCCTTTCACTCCGGAAACGGAAGTCTCAACAACAAGAATAAAAACTTTTATTTTTCCCGCTTTATCGACAAAAAATGAAAATCATAATTTTTCTGCATTGAGAAAATTGAAATTTGGCAAAAAAATGAGAATAAAAGTTTTTTCGCAGGGTTTTCATTTTTTTCATCGTAACTATTGCAGGTACTATTCTGAAAATTTTTTCGCAGACTCTTTATCGAATGACAAACATCTTGTAAAATTTGTACCGAAATCGAAAGTACCGCATATATGCGTTTAAGAGATTTCGCAGGGTTTTTATTTTTTTTTTCATCGTAACCTAAAAAAAATCACAGACGTTCCTTTTGACTAATATTTAAAACTGGCAGATTTTGAAAAAATTGGCGAGGTCGAATTAAAAGTGCCCCAGTCGATGAATAATGCCTCACATGTCGATCGATTCGATCCACTCATAATTTTTACGGGATGCAGAGATAAACAAAATAATAAACATTATTTTTTCCATGTCCACAGCAGCCCCGAGAATATACCTGTCGATCATTCGCTGCAATCGTAATTTTTACGAAATACACATGTGACGAAAGTAATAATTATTGTTTTTCCCATGTTCAAAGGGGCTTCATGAAACTATCTGTCGATCGATTCGATGCGCTTGTAA
>OY751317.1:10757111-10762111 GCA_963564615.1 Rhorus exstirpatorius | reverse complement strand
TAATCATGAAGTTCTGTTTGCTAATAATAATTTTTACTCGATTGACAAAATAGACTAATAGTTGAATAATCATTAATGTTATTGAGAAAAACGATGTGGGGTTAGAAAAACAGGCGTGCAGAGGTACCCCGCAATGCCGTCCGCAAACTTAAGTGTGAATATTTTTTCGCCCCCTATGACCGTACCTCCTTCGTTTCTCGGCTTCCATATGCCGTCCATGTCTTCTATGAAGAGACTAAAAGCGAAGGGCTAAGCGGACACCCTTGTCTTACCCCTCTTGTTGTCTCAAAACGTTCGGTTTTTCCTTCTCCTGCGATTACATCATTTACCGTTTTATTGTACATTTTTTCTATCATTCTCAATAGTCTTCCTTTAACTCCTATTTCCCTAATTTTATTCATTAACAAGTCTCTGTCGACTGTGTCGAACGCTGCCTTTAAGTCTATGATTTCCGCGAATAATTTCCCGCCTTTTTCCTTTAACTTGTTATTTACCAGCGCATTTAGCACGAAAACGTGATCCCTCGTGCCCCTTCCACTTCTGAAACCTGCTTGGCTCTCCTTTTGCATTCCTTTTCCCTCTAACCAATATCGAAATCGCCCCGTGACAATGTTGGCTAGTAGTTTGTACTCTGTGTTCAGGAGGGTTATTCTCCTGAAGTTTTTTGCACAATTTACATCTCCCGTTTTATGTATCGGGAAAATCCTACCTACTTCCCACCCTTTTTCTAACTTCCCCCCTTTCCACAATTCGTTCAAAATTTTTCTTAGCTCCTGTATCCGCTCCTCCGTCATGAATTTGAGGAATTCCACTACTATCCCATCCTCCCCGGCAGCTTTTCCACTATTCAATTCTTTCAGCGCTTTTCTCATTCCACTAAAAGTAATTCCTCTATTTACTCTTGTTTCCCAGATGTCTTCGTCCTGTTCTTCTCGTTCTCCTATGCTTTCCCCGCTTCTTCTATCTCTTCCCTCTCTTTCCCCTCCTCCTAATAGTTCCTGGAAGTATGCTACCCAGTCTTTTTTGCTCACCTGGCTACCTAGGTTTGCTCATTTCGGTATAAATGGTTTAATTGCTTTCCAAAGATCTCCTACATTCCTGCAATTTCCCACCCTCTTCCACTTTTCTTCCCATATTTGTTTCTGTTTTTCCTTCTTAATCCTTTTTAATTCCTTTCTTGCTTCTTTGAGATTTGCTCTTTCTTCTTCCCCTCTAACTTCTAGATATTTTTTAAGTCACGTCCATACTATTTTTCTTTGTTTCCGTATTTCTGTTGGCGTTTTCCTCGGCCCTTGCTTGTTTCCTTCTACCTTCGTGATCATTTCTATTTCTTCTGCTGTTTTTTCTATAAGTCCCTTTAATCTCTCCCATCTTTCCTCCCCCCCTTGTATTAAGTCTATTGTTCTCCAATTTTCTCTAAATTTGTCTGTGTATTCTGTTGTTAAATCTTCTTTCCACTTTAGTACCTTTCCTTGGTTGTTGTTCCCCGTCTCCTCATCTCCTCCTAAACTACGGTTATTCTGTAGTGCCTCTATACTGAGCGTCACTGGCAAATGGTCTGATTCGATTCTTGTCTCTATTTTCATTCCTGTGATTAAGTGGTCCCTATCCTCGTTGATGATAACGTAATCGATTACTGATCCTTCCTGCTCTTTTTCTCCTACGTATGTATACTGTCCTTCCCAGTCCTCTTTGCATCTTCCGTTCATAATTATTGAACCATTGTCGTCACAAAAGTCAACAAGTTTCCGTCCTTCTGCATTTTTTATTTTATCTTTAGAATTTCTTTGCCTCTATCATCTTCTTCTTCTCTTAATTTGCCTCCATCCTCCCCTGTCCTTGCATTCCAGTCTCCGATTACAATCGCATTTTCATTTTCCTCTTCCATTTTTGTCACCACTTCTGTCAATTCTTGAATTAGAGTCCTAATGCCACAGTTATTATATATTGTTACTATTGCCAACTTTCTCCCCTCCTTTCCTGCTTGAAACCCTTTTATTACTAAACTTTCATTCCACCTTGTAACCGTTACTTCTTTTGCAATGTTCTTTTTTTAGCCCAACTAATTGTCCTCCACGTGCCCTACCTTTTTTGTTTTTTATCCTTATTGCCGCTTTCGTATACCATTTAAACTCTTTATCAAGCCAACTCAGCATTTTGTTCTCGTTTTTTTCCTCTGTCCATGTTTCCTGTATTGCAATTATGTCTTATCCATTCAAAAACTCCCAAGCCTCGAATATTTTTCTCGTCCCCGCAGTATTCCATGATACTGCTTTAATCGCATTTCCGGTACGTTTCTCCCCTCCTTCTTTCCCCCAAAAACCCGCGAAACCTTTTTCTATTTCGTTCTTCGCTTTTTTTTCCGTCGACTCTTCTGTGGTCCTCTTCCCAGCCGTCTTTTAATTCGTTCCAGCGCCTCCATTTTCCTTGGATCCTGATTTTTGGATGTCCCGTTCGAATTTCTTCTCCTTTTCTTCTTCTTTCCTCCGCTGTTGCCTCAATCCATCTTTGAACATTTTTCTCCCTGGTGGTCCAATCGTCCGTGATGTACAGCTCACCTCCCCCTCTTTTGGAGTTGTTCTTCATAATTTCCCCCTTATTTTTTGGCCCTCCTAACGTTATAAGGAGTCCTTGCTGGATCCATCTACACTTTTTAATGATCGGTAGTATTCCTGTCTGTCAATGGAACGTAAATAATAAATGTCAATAATTTCAACGCAAGATGTGTGACTTTTTTTGCCTATTTTCTCAAAATCTCTCATAAATAAATAATAATACGGCATAACTGTTTTCGAAAGCTATTTCTTATAAGCTAGCAAAAAAAAAAAATTTCTTTAGAAGTTTTTTTCAAAATTTTTGTTTCCAAGTATTTTTTTTATACTGTGATGGGTGAACGGGTTCAATAGAGTTGAAATGAAGGTGGACTTTGAGATGTGTTAGACTGATCGTTTATTCTATGCACGGTTAATTCGGGCGTGCACGTCCGGACTGATTGACTGTTAATGATGAACTCAAGTGCTAATGAGGTGAAGGAAGCAGAGGACTTAATGAGAGTGGAGGGGATGTTGTCAAGCCAGAGGATCAAGGCCCGTGGGACCAAGAGCAAACTGGAGCTAAGGTGCTGACGGTTGTGAGATTGACCGGAAAGGAGTATTAGGTTTAGCTGATGATATGTAAGGTTTAAGCGTGCGAGTGGACTGGTAGCGAGAGTAAAGTTGATGAGCTGGCGTGGGAAAGGAAAGGAGTTTTTTAGGCTATAGGATGGGGCAGTTACAATTAACAGATTCAAATCACAAAACTGAATTTAACCTAACATATATTTTCGCAAACTGAAATTGACACGAATCTAAATTTTCCACAAACGATGACGCGAAAAGGGGAAAAATACCGCAAGAAAGTATATCATAGCTTTTAAAGTGCGAACAACCCGGAAGCTTCGGATTCAGGTCTCAGGACGTCATGGGATGTTGACCGAGATCGGAGACACCGCACACTGTAAAAAATGTTTCTTTGAAATTTAATGATTTATTAATTACATGAAGATCTATTTTAATAATATTTTTACACATAAAATTCTTCTTTTTTTTTTATCAAATTTGGACTGGAAATATCGGGAAATATTGTCAGATTTTTCGAATCAATTTTTAAGACTTTTTGCCTAAAAACACGGAAAATTTCATTAAAATGTCACTTTTAAGTGTTCGGGCAACTTCGATTATCAAAAAAAAATTTGTGAATAATCCTCATATGCATACAATTAATAGAAAAAATTAACTAAAGTGGATATTCAATTCTGTCATCCAGAAAGAAATCACAGGTAAGTTAATAGAGTACTTTTAGTCATAAAACAAATTTCAGTATTTTCTACAATAATATTTGGTTGCACACAGAAAAGAAACAAAGGATAGCAGTAGCGTAGTGGGTAGCGTGCCCCGCTCGCACGCAGTGGCGCGAGATGTGGCCGGGTTCGATTCCCACTGTCGGCACCAATGAAAAAATTTTATAAGTGCTTTTTCTGTGACTCCGGTGGTTCGGAATCCACCTAAAAAAGTAGGTCCAAAGGAAAGCAGCGCCTTGGTGTGGTGACCGAAAGGCTGCGAAGAGGTCTTGGGTTCGATACCCGATGCCGTACCACGGTTGATGAAAGCACAACGGGTTCGGACGTAGCTCCAGAAACAGGATGTACGAACTGCTACTGACTCCGTCCCAAAGTGCTGACATCTAGCGTGTGCGAGACGAGCTCCGGCAGCGAGAAGCATAGCTGTAGCACAGCAGATGGTAAAAAGCACAAACGGGCTCGGGCGTAGCTCCAGAGACAGGGCGTACGAACTACGGCTGTTTGTGTCCCAGGTGCTGACATCTAGCGGGTGCGTGCCAAGCTCTGGCAGCGGGAACCGCGCCGGGAACAAACGGATACGAGAGGAGACCAAGACCAAGAGACCAAGGGTGTTGGGAGCCCGCAACCCTCAGGGGAGTCGGAGTAAGAACTACTATACCATACCACAGAGAAGAAACAATAAGAAAAAGCAACTGTCGACGAAAAAAACTTCACGAGACGTATATATATTAGAAATTTCTTACTTGTAAGAGTAAGGAAATTTCTTACTTGTAAGAGTAAGGAATTTTTTATTTTTTGTAAGAGTAAGAAATTTCTAATACACGTCTCGTGAAGTTTCTTTCGTCGACAGTTGCTTTTTCTTATTGTTGCTTTTTTGTGTACAACCAAATATTAATGTAGAAAACACTGAAATTTATTTTATTAATAAAACTACTCCACTTACTGAGCTGTGATTTTTTTCTTGATGAAAGAATTGAATCTCCATTTTCGTTAATTTTTCTTGTGAATTGTATGCATATCAAGGGTATTACACATGAAAATGACGTGTTAATGAAATTTTTCGTGTTTTTTAGGCAAAGAAGTCTTAAAAATAGATTTGAAAAATCTGAAAATATCTTCAGTCGAAAGCTGATTAAAAAAAAACAAATTTTACTTATGAAAA